>VOMN01030554.1:0-11660 GCA_014899125.1 Orchestia grillus
TTATGGTCTCCGCCTCGTGTGATTCCGTCAACTGCCTTTCCAGTGCGGCAACGCGAGCTGATATTCGACGTTGAGTCTCGGGCTTGTCATCTCTAACAGCGACTTGAGGAGCCACATCCTCTTTCTCATAGTGATCCGACGGTCTCGGAGCACTATTTTCATTTTTCTTTCCCTCTTCATAGGTTCGTGTTTATTGCACGTCTCAAGAAGTGATCTCTGCAGGTCCTCGTAGACTTATTGAGCCGCTCAGTCAGCTAGTCGCTCTTTCCAGTTTATCCCGTTGAGGTCCTCGATTAAGCTGTCCCAGTTGATTAGGCAGCTCATAAAGTTCAAGGAGCAAAGCCCCTTCTTGTTTCGGCTTTGAGACACGAGGTGTGCATGTCCGAGGTCTGCAGTGATGATGAGTAGCCTGTGATCTGATAGAGTGGTATCCTTGACCCGAATCACTCTTACTAGTTCATTGTTGTTAGTAATGACCGAATGTAGTATGTTCTCGAGCCTAGTATGGAGAATATCTAAATATTTATTATATATTTAGATATTTATTTTTTAAATATCTATACTTCTAAATACCTATATAAATACCTAAGTACTTATATCTAAAGATATTGTATATTGATGCGTAGATAGCAATATCTCTCTAAAAATAATCAATGATAGTTGAAATGCATTCTGGTTCTTTAAAATGAAGGATTGAAATGCAAGGGTGCTGATTCAAACATCTAAAGGAGTCGATGTACGTTTGTTTGTAAACGTATCATCACGCCAGCGCACACTCTGACATTCAACGGTTTCGCGTCCACCTACCTACGTATGATCTTCGATTACACTTTGTTTTCCTTGCATCCAGTCTGGCACACGTGTCTAATCACACGAGTCCTAACAAGCGTTAGGTCAGGGCTCTACGGAAGACGTAAAGTTATTCCCAATCCTATTAGACTAATACAACCTGGGTATTAGTCTCATACATCCTGTGTGGCATGTGATGAACAATGTTGTGGAGTAAAACGCAGACAATTCGGAAAACTGTTTCTTGATGTTCCATTCTCTCTTTCTACCATTCTATTTCCCGTTGCGTTTTCTCAAGTGATGGAAATTATCTACAAAAAAATTATGGCCAATTTTACGTATCAAGCACGTCAAAATCTGGCGACAGATTTTTTGCTTTTGGAGAATGGGTACATAACCTGATTTTACGATGAAATAAGGGTTCAATTTAAGCAAAAGCTATGTTGAAATGATGAATATTAAAGTTACATACATCGAAATACAATTGTTGCATAAAATAGCCTAGTTATTCCCGGTCGTCCAATAACAACTGTCCGGATATAAAAACAAAACAGTGACCAAAGCCTACATTTTATGGGAATTTCCTTATTAATGTATTTAACACTCTTAAAATGCATCAACTTAGGCACAAGTTTTTTAATCCAGCTACTAAAGCATTCTTTTGGTTCCAAAGAGAAGAATCCTGGTATATCTGTTACGACCCCGCACTGTGACATCACATCTCATAAGAATGAAGAATGCGGTTGGATAAAAATTCCTCATCTGTCTTACTTTTCCGATCTTGCGCCTTCAGACCATCATTTGTTCTGTAGTTTACTGAATGATTCGAATGGAGTAACACAGACGCTCTTCGAAGAGGTCGAAACTGACGTTTCAGAATTTTCTATTTGAAACCGAAAGAGTTAGGCAGTGATAGGATTAATAGTTTGTTCTATAGATAGAAAAAATCCAAAGTTATTACGGAAATATTGATGATTAAATTTCAATAAAACGTAAGATTTGGTCACTCATTTTATTTATTTAAAATCAGGACAAAACTTACGGAATGATGGGATAATTAAAAATTAAAGAGGCACTTCCTTAAATAACATTCCTCGATTCATTCTTGCACGAATTGAATAGGTAAAAAAAATTTTTTAAGGACTAACATTTGATCCGATGAGCATTATTCTTTTATTGAGAAGTAATCCAGAATTGTTAACACAATTTACTTTTCTGAACCATTTTGTACAAAACTAATCCGATGAGAAAAGGTTCTTACCTTTATTCAAGATAAAGCAAAATCTCTAACCTCTCCTCTCTGATGACATTTAGTCTGTAAACTGTCCAGCTTCCTTGATATTCTTCAGCGAAATCAACGGCAAGAAACTTTCTCACTCGGTATTTGAAATTCAGGTGTTAGTTTAAGAAAGTGTTTCCCTAACTTCTTTCGCACCATGCATTCCTGTATTCTTTCAATATTGAATGCTCATTGTTCTTGTTTACGAAAAAGTTTACAATGAACCATCATGATTCACTCACCAGTAGGAAAAATCCATTTTCACCGTTTTGCAGTACTTTGATCGCAGCTTCAGTCATATTAGCTAGGGTGGGGATATTCAATCCCAGATCACGCTTCAAGAACTCGTAGGGAACGTGATCATTGGAGTAGACTCCTGGTGAAGAATTATGATAAGTGTAATTAAAATGGCTATTGAAAGTCAGCAATACAAAAGTCCTGCTATTTTAGGAGCGTACTGTAAGATCAGCAACTGAACTGTATGAAAATTAATGCAGGTCGTCTTATCACATCGTCCTAGCTAGGTGCACTTCATTTTAACTCCGCCTTAATCGCACTATGTCAATGAATACATTTCCGTGTGGGGTCCGCGTATACATCAGCGCGAGTACGAACTAAGAACAATTTATACAGGAGAATGAAAGCTGGTATTATGACAGTTCCGAAATGTTTAAAAACAGGTAATTCCCCAGATCTTTGAAACAACGAAAAAACCATGACAACTCACTTGCCTGACCTTTTCGAATTAGAAGTTTTTGAAATGAAAATGCTAAATTGTTTACAAAGTTTGATCCCGATAGCACCAAAAGTAACACACGTTCACTTGCAAACAAATAGTAATGCTTGTTTCTATCTCCTGTTGGACTTTTACGAGTGCTGCTACACTCTCCACCTTGTTTCAGGGAGAATGACGGTTTTTTAAACTATTAAATGTCAGAAAATAAATATCTATTCTTGTAATTTCTGAGGAAAGTATGAAGAAGTCATCGTAACTCGACAGCTTTGCCGAAATGTCTGAATTTTTGTCCCACGTATTGGACTTTCGAAGTTTATTTGAACTTGATGCACAAAATTAAAACATCCGACAATCATAGACCATGAATATATTGAGACTACGTCCAAACAATAAAAAGTCCTTTTAATACTTGCCTAATAAGTAGTCTACCTCAGACGAGTTGACAGCACGAAGCTCTGAGAGGGTTCGAACTGCGGCGTTCGTCCGATTCTGCGCCTCCTGGCTAGCCTGAAATGACAGTCAGTATGAGTGAATCACAAGGTGACGAAAAGTGAAAAATAAATGTGACCTTAGGTGCAGTGCAGCAACAAGCAATTGCATAAGCACTGTCCGTAGGAATGAAAAATATATTTCACGAAACAGAATCTCTTATAACAACTAACTTCCTAAATGGAGACAGATTTCATACAACTAAAAGTATTTACAATCAAAGGTGATTTTAAGTGAATTAAAAAATATTAAAGCTTGGTGACAATAGGTAAAAACAACTGTAACAATAGCTGCACGGAAAGTGAAGAAAATTTCGACCGACAAAATGTTTTTGCGATCAAGTTAAGTTAGCGATAATACCAATTTAAGAAAATACATTGAAATTATAAGGTCAAACTTAGTTTTTCTACAAGATAAGTTTCTTTAATAATCATTACCTCCCAAAGAATATCATAGTGATACACTTCTCTATCCCATGAACGGACTTCAATATTCCATCAATATATACATTCGGCGTATTCCATCGGCGTATATAAGTACCACAGAAGACAGTGCAGTAATTTCACCACCCAGGTTAGATTGCTTTTTAGTTTGAAGCTCCTGATGCACATGAAACGTAATTTCATATGGTAATCGTTTTTACGTTAGTTTATGAGCTAATCAAGAATATTACGATGAAGTTTAAAACTCAAAAGAAACTCGGACAAAATTTCCGGCCATTAATGATAGCAAATTGACACAAAAATTGTCAGTTCAATAGTTCAAACATTTACAAGTATACTGTAAATGAATTTTCTCAATAATAATACAATTTTAAAAAAAAATCGTGAAAATGGGAACGTTATCGTACAAAATCGAAATAAAGTTACTTAGAAATTTCAACATGTAGCAGAAAAGAAACATAAAACCGAAACAGCTTTTCTGAAATAATTGAATATAATTTCTACCTAAGGATGATACTTATTATACGTGATTGAAGGTAGCAATTGCGTTATTAACAGTGTACATGGTGTCCGCTAAAAATGTAGCCTATTTAAAAACCCTGCAATTTGTAAACTATTGGTGCTAGAAGGCTGAAATAGGTTTCATTAAAAACCAGATTTAAAGTTATATTTAGTATTATAATACAATGTAATGAATATACAGATAAATCTGTAGAACTTCAATTCTATTGGCGGCTTATAAGCTCCAAGAAGGGTTCCATTATCAACCAAACAGAGACAATTTGTCGTGGAAGAAATGATTGAACGCGTATCCGTGATCGCAACAATTCGTCGATTGCAAGCAAGATATGGAACACGATTACCTAAAAGAACTGTTCAAACCAATTACGCGATGTATAATATTCATGGCGCAGTGTATAATTTAAATAAAGGAAATTCAGGCCATCCAAAAACAGCATGGACAGAAACAAAAGTTAACATGGTAAGGATTTTAATTAACGATAAAACGAAATCTGTGAGAAAATTGTCTGCTGAGACACTAGTAAAAAACACTGTTCTTTCTAATCCCAAAAAATAACTTCATTAAAAACCATATAAAAAACCACGTCATTGAGAAATCTCACAGCAGGATAAAGATAGGAGGTTATATTATTTTGCTGTAGAATCTAGGTTTGAATAGGTTCAAATTCTGAGTCTGTTGGTGGTCATGTACAATGTTATACTATTAATAAAATATAATTTAAAATATTGCTCTTCTAAATGAAACATTTTTCAGCCTTGACACACTAATATTTTACAAGCTACAGCATTTTTAAATGGGCTACTTGATTAGCGGATACCCTGTAGTATGGGGGGTTAAAAATTTCAGCTGCTGTTCCGTCGTGCCTTACGAGAGAAAAGAGTTTTGCAATCGGATGAAAAAGCTGCTTGAATTACATTAGATCTGCGCACTAAATATCACGTGGAATTGCTATTTAGTATTTTTGTAATATGTAAAATCATGGTCGCTGGCTTGTATGCATTCTCTCAAATGCTGAAACTATTAGGTTGTCCCACGTAGAATGTAGTATTTAGAGTAGGTTTGTTCATCAACTATTCAGCTAGAAAGAGAACCATTTTTGAGCCGAATCATTACACCGGATGAGAAATGGATACTCTTCGATAACACCCGAAGAACTGGGCCGTGGTTAGACGCAGAAGAGTCGCCTAAACACTATCCGAAACAACCATTAAACCCAAAACAATTAATGGTCACAGTTTGGTGGTCTGTGAAAGGAATCATTCATATCTCATTTTTTCAACCAGGCGATACTGCAACACCAGTATCTTATTGTCTAGACATTGATTGCATGCATGGTAATTTGAAGAAGAAGCATCCAAGACTGGTGAAAAGAAATGGACGAATTTTGTTATCGATAATTGTTTCCCCACACCTCTGGAGCTAAGGTTGACAAGCTTCATAGTCAGAATTATGAAATTTTGACACATCCTGTTTATTTCCCTGATATCAATAATTTAGAACATTTTATTCGTGTTAAAACATTCTTAAATATGGAAAGTATAGTAGAGCAACTCAATAGTTTATTCGTGAAAAAGATAAGTTGTTTGAAAATGTACTCTTTGCTTTAGAAAAATATTGGAAAAAGGTCATAGAGGAAGAAGGATCATGTTTTGAATTAAATAAAGACCTTAGTACAATTACTTTCTTTCATTTTCAAATTTGATATTTTATACGAGACAACCTGATATTACTCTATTCGGACATTTTTCTGTTCCTGAGTGATCTATTAAAAAATTAATTTTGAAAACCACACACAGGAGTGACCATGCATGAGTTGGAAGATTTACACCAACGCTAGAACACTGACCAAATTTCCTGTACCATAGCCCCGTTCATGCCAGAGAACTTCTTCATTTCCTGCAAGTGGGCGTAACAAGCGCCCTGTTTTATCTCCATCACGTCGTCATGAACATCAGTTCCTAGCAGCCCTACACAACTCATGAGAAAATGTAATGTTAGACAAACGAAGTCGTCAACTTGGTTTCTCCAGGTGAGCCAGGATTGCTGTCAAGTGTTTTCTTGACCCGCTTCTTGAGCACGTGTTTAAATTTATTTTAAATATAATCCTATTATCCAGCGCTCCTCTGACACTATTCGTTCATGATGCGCTGCGCGTGTGGCATATCTTTCTCTCACTCTGTCAGTGACCACTTTTAAAACCAGATACAGCCTAATAAAGCAATTAACACTCAGATCTACCATAATAAAGCTCTGCACTCTGTTGCAATCTTAAATAAAAAATGAAATACTGAGATAACTACAACCTAAAGATGAAGTTGAAATATATCACTTGAATCGGCTTAGGACACTCATGGAACTAGAAAAATTCAGGGAATAATCAAAACCAACAACTGCCTCACTTACCGTTTCTGTACATTATTTCTCATAGTACTACTTCTACCGTACAAATCAAGCACGTCATATCACCTGCTGAGTTTTCTCTACTACTTTCAGTCCTAATCTGTAATATAAGTGCACTTCGCTGGATATTACCGCACTTATAATCATTTAGAAGTTTTATGTGTTCTTTACATCTACATTAGATGCGTATACTGCCTAACATACATTTGCTCGAACATCTAATTTTATCCTACACCCATTCTCTCCGCACGTCCGTTCCGAAAGTATATCATTTACAATTATTTTAATCTTGCCCATTGAAAAACCTACGAACTTAAAAAAAAAGAACCTTTATTAATTCCAACACGTTTTACCGTTGGGTTTTCGATGCCTTACAACTACTGGCGTGGTGAGGGATGTGAGGAATGTGTGGTTTAAATTTCCTTTTCCAAGGGAAGTACTCCCTGCTAACGTGAAAATGCCTTCGACTGAGCCGAGATTTGAACCAGGGTCCTTTCGGTTACGAGGCCAGCACGCTAGCAGTACGCCATGGAGCCCACTCTATCTTTAATCATCATACCGTCGAATTCATTATCTCTATATGATCTACTTCTGGGTAACCAGACAGCAGTAACTAAACTAGATGTTAAGGCTTCTAAATGAGTTCAAAAGCACAACCATCCACTCCATTCAAGGCATGACGTTCGTAAAATACTTTTAAATTGATAGTCATACTTATCCTGTATGGCCATCAATGGAACGAGTACGACGTTCCAATGAGGACCATCGCATTTACCGCACAAGCAGCAAAATAAACTACGTACCACATCGAAGATTCCATACACATCCTACTATATTCACGTAAAAACTTCAGGCAATGTATGATTAAATTTCACCAACTCTGTATGTATTCGAAAATTTTACATGACACGACTTTAAGCAGTTATCACGTGCCTTTTAAAGATCCAGTATCAGTCGAAAAAAATCTTTTCCGTTAGCACAATACTTATCAAGCTCAACCGCAATCGCTTCCTGACACTTGATGCCAAAAACGAAATCGTAAATACCTATGCAACTCCAGACATTCAAAATCTGGTGACCTCTTCCAATTTCATTTAGCAATACCGTACACATTGCCAACGTGGCAGGACCTAATTCGCACGTATTTCTTCTTTCTTCATACCTGACTCAAAAAACTGGGACAGGCAACACGTCAGTTAACATGCACTAAAACGAATAAAAATCAGATATTTTATTGTAACACCGATCGTCCGACACTCTACTTACCAAACCATTTATAAAGCCTCTGTCATATGTGTACTTCGCTCAACCTATTCCAATACTTGCTACAAAAACAAATATTGGCACTAAAACCAGTCTGATTTCGTAAAAATACATCTTCAGTGAATGTCCCCTGAAACTATAAAATACGTAAAGTAAATTACGCAACAAAATTGCCGTGGAAAAATACACATTTAAAAAAAAAGAAAAAAAACTGAGATAAAATTAAAATGTTCCTACATAGTCAAACTGGGTATAACAAAAAGTCGAGTGCATTTTGGCCAGATGTGTCAAGTAAGATGTAACGGGACTAAGATAAGGTCTGAATTTAACGTTTTTTTTGTAGATGTACAAGGATTCCAGGATTTTCAGCTCTAGTGTATTGCTTGTTGAGTCTATTATTGAAAAGTTGTTCGTCTGAAAGGACGATTAAAACTTTTGCAGTTGGTTCGAGGGTTCGTGTGAGAAGGTTTTTGTTTCGACTTTGAAAGCAACACAATGAATCTAAGAATTCTGGCATCCTTGATCAACTACAAAAAACGCTAAATTCACACCTTACCTCAGTTCCATTACGTCTTATTCAAACCATCTAGACAAAATCTACTCAGATTTTTGTCATAAGTAGATTGACTATGTACAAACTTTTTATTTTAGTAATAGTTTTTGCTTTCTTATTTTAGAAATGTATATTTTCCTGCGGCAATTTTCTCGTGCAGTTTACGTTATGCATTTTATCGTTTCAGATGACATTCACTGACGATGAAATTTTACGAAACCAAACTTGTCTGAGTGCCGTTGTGTGTTTTTTTTAGAGCAATGATAACGTTTCTTTTTATACTCAGGGTTATATTCCTTACTAGTCAACCATTTTCTGCTCGTCCAATTCTTACTCATTTAGATTTCGCTCCAAGCTTCATTCAACTTAGTGAGCTTGAGTATTCACATTGCTATCCACTACTACCACTATGACCTCAGTGCCACACCTCATATTCTACCATTGCTCTGGAAAAGTCGCCTTTATGTATTACACGATTATCATTTTCCGACAGCACTACTCCATTTACACACTTCAGTTTACCGCTTTTGATTTCCCTTTTCTATCTCTTAGCTTATCGGAGGGAATGGACTGCGACAAACTTTCGGAACGATATATCACCTGAATGAGACTGAATCAATTAATTATCATTCACTTCTAAATTGTTGCCAGTCTTACAAGAATATACTTTGACACGATTAAAATAATAACGCTGTAATGAAACCCCAACACAATTATATAACTTTACTAATTTTGTTACAACTTTAGGTATCAGGCATCTATGATCTTAAAATACCTGCGATGAAGAAACCATGGTTGTCAATATTCAAGGTTTAGTAGTTGTAACACAATAAATTAATTTACCTGCCATTGAGCGAAGAGATCAAGCCCATCAGCGCGAGTACATCCGGCAGGGTCTTCTGGAGTGACGACGACATCACCTGTCAGGCATGAATAACCTCCTCCCATGATTACCTGCTCAGAAAATCATTAGCTTGAAAATGGTTGAAGGTTAGATACGGTCATTTCATAGGCGATGAGTGTTCGGAAATCTGCATAACTATTCCATAATTCTAACATACAGTTCATTTTTGTAGTCAATATCAAACTGGACTCAAGAACTTATCACGGGGAAACTTAATACCTATTATATTACTGTACTAGCGCAAGTAAAAATATACTACATACTTTCAAATAAAATCATTTACTAGAGCTTTCGAACCATCTAGCGGCCAATTTCAGTAGAAATCCTATTTTACTTTGTTTTGAGAATGACATGCGTACTTTCCGTTTAGCATGCTTTAACATCTACAATTTCCATTAAAGAGATTCTTATTTCCACTATTTGACAGATTTCTACTTTTCAAACAGGATGAATTACACTCATCATTCCATTCAAAAACTAATTTCTTATTAAGTGAAGTAAAAGTTAAGTATTTTAAAATTCGAAATGTTTGTACTTTCTTTCCAAAGTGATTTTTTTTACCACTGGAACGTTTCGTAAGCAACAATAGTTATCCTGGATACCGGTCCTTTTGAAATTTGAAGATATTCTGCTTGAATAATATAATATGTATCACATACTGACACATCTGTGCGTGTAGATGACTCACATGTGTTGCTCACAGGCATATATTGATTAGCGCCTCTTTTTTATTAGCCAGAAGAGACCGAATGTCTTCAAGAAAGTGAAAACACGAATATACAGGGTGTTTAAAAAAACGTTAACCCAATTTCATATAACTATGACTCAAGAACCAATGAGGTTACAAAAATTTAGAAAGTTGCACATTGTTTATTAAATATTCTACATCTATGAGTGGCAATTCAAGGAAAATAGATATGAGCATATTTTTTCACGATTATTTTTAGAAACTAACACCGAGAACCTGTTTGCGCAAGCTAGTTTAAATACTAATTTCACAGTTACACTGCGCACTCCACAGGTTATTTTGTTCTATCATAGATACGGTTTCGTATTAAATTACTACGGCAGCGTCATGTTAGTGTTGTTTTTTTTACCCTTCAATGAGCCCTCAATATGCAGCTGACAAAAAAACAAAGAACATTCATCGTTGTGGAGTATTTGGAGACTAAAAGTTTACAACAGGTGCACGACTCGTTTCAAGAGAGCTTGCCTTAAAGAGCTTATCCATCAAAGGTGAGCCTGTGGAAAAATGTCAAGAAATACAAGAGTTTCCCAACATAGGTGTAGAATATTTGATAAACATTGTCCAACTTTCTAAATTTTTGTAACTTCAATAGCTTCTAAGTTATAGTTATATGAAATTGGGTTAACCTTTTTTTGAGATGTGCATACTTTAGTGCGTGAATACTTCAAAAAAATTAGAAAGATATCCTTATGGAATGGCCCGACCGAATTGAGAATTTGGGATGATAGCTAAAAGAAAGAACTGGCTTAGGATGGTGTTTCGCGTCATATAGTTCAAATTAGATTCTAGTGGTAAACGCCATGAAAGTAATTGTTCTCTTATAATAAGCGAGGTATATTTTTCGATATGACTTGAAGAGATGACCGAATTTCAACTTCTCGGCTTAGAATTAATGGGTGGGTGTACAGTACTTCGGGAATGTGAGATAGATATTTTTATAATGACCTTGTTTGGATAGGCGGTTATACCTAGCTACTGGTGATGTGAAGTCATAACCATAGAGTGCATCCTCTCCTCGACCGCTACCACTGCTGGGTAGTATGAATCTGTTAAATCTATTGGATTTTCCTTCGATGAGGCGAATCATTGGAAACCCTTGAATAAAAAAATTTTCTTTTCCTTCCCTCGCCCTCACTTGAAGCTGCTACTGCGACATCCGAGCCTCCGTATCTCTTTGTTGTTTCATTCTTGCCCTCTTCTCACTGACCTTCATGTACAGTCTGCGCTAAAAGCTCCACATGATTTTGGCTGTGTTTTCACTACCTTCGGTCAGTTCGAGTCCCTCAACATCTCTTTATAGGAATCTCTATTACTATTCTTTTTGCTTGCTTTTATTCATCTTTTTGTAGACTCGTCAGAATTTGACTTTAATTCACTCCAATATTATTTTTCTTTTTCAGAGACAGTTGTAAAGTGATGAAGGCCCATTGTTTATGTGTAGATTCTTTCCGCATTTGGACTCCCGAAAACCACTAGGGTCCCCCACTCGGGTCCCCCACTCGGGTCCCCCACTCGGGTCCCCCACTCGGGTCC
>VOMN01030561.1:0-47471 GCA_014899125.1 Orchestia grillus
AGGGGCCACGGGGCTAGTGCAGTCTTACTACTGGTGAGGGGCCACGGGGCTAGAGCCCGGCTGAACACGTATAGCGACAACGGAACATGTATAGCTAGAACTGAACCCGTATAGCTACAACTGAACACGTATATTTTGCTCTAGAATACATCAAAGCCAAATGCCAGGCCAGAGCAGCAATATCTCCTGTCTTTGCAGTGACTTCAACAGGGAACAGGTGCCGCTCTACCGACCCAGCCGTGAGGACGCAGCTCGAGCGGACACCCACTTCCTCGAGCGCCACCCCATGCAGCAGTCCGTCTCCTACAGGTTACCTTCGCTCGACCCTCTCGAAGATGCGCTCATGGAGAACAGTTACGTTGAGAACTTCAAGCAAGGGTGAAAGGTTCTGAGAAGGATGTGAAAATGAGGGAACAGCGCACGCGACTGACGAACTGTGTGTTGTTGTAGTGACATTGTATGATATTGGTCAACATTCCTGATGTGTTCTGGTTGAAATGAAGGCCTTCGCAGTCAGAACATTTTCACCACTCTCTATACGTTTTCACTTTAGCATCGATGTAAGAAACAAATCCGCCTGACTAAGTAATGCTGGAATTCCGTGAAGGCTGTTACCGGTATTATCAAGTTAGTAAGTTCCTGAATTCTTAAATTGTGGCAGCGTCCTGCTTCCTATGCCAGTCTTCGGTAATTTTTCTGTAATTTTCAAAATATGAAGTACGAAATCCAATTGAAAATCGAATATGTCTCATTTTCTTATCTCACCAAAATTTTATTATCGTGAAAAACCAAGAAATTCCTTCATTTCGTCACGATCGCTCGCATAGTGAAATAAAATGAAGCTACTAGATCAAGCTACAATTTCACGTTAGGCCTGAAAAGTTTCGCGCGACACAATAAGATGTGAGCATTTATTTAATCACACAAATATTTCTTGCAAAGGCCTTCAGGGGCAAAGTTGTAACTTTGTCTTGATCAAGAAAACGCAACACATCGGAAGTAAAGATTAACAATTATTTACTCGCTCGTTAATCTTTTCTTAACCTCAGCTGCCCCGTCCACAAACAGTAGTGTCCATCTCAAAACAATAAATTAACAGAACTCAGAAGTGGGTTTTTCACAGGCAGTCTCTGAATTCCCATGCGCCTTATGGTCTGATTTGAGCTAAAGAAAATACGGTCGATTTTGTTTTCAGGGCTCCATAAATTTTTACCGGACGATGCCATGAATTCCAGTCACCGTGTAAAGCCCTACATTTTACGAGAAAAACGCGGGCAAACACGCCTGAAATGTGTCGCAAATTTGGTGTGTTTTTGCTTAGGGGATCGCCCTGAGGCTGGGAAGTGACCAGGCGCGGAGAGAAAAACTCCTCATAAATACCCTCTCAAACTCACAAATGAGGCTTGTACGCAGAGAAAAACCATTATTAAGAGATGAGTGTTCGATTAGCTCGGCTGTCGCGCATCGCTAGCGTTTTGTTACAAGTAATAGCGTAGTGAGCTGAGGTGCCACTGCATGCGGGAGATGCAAAGCATTTGCTTTGCATAAACATTTTTGAACAGTTTCAAAGTGACACATTAGACTGGAAAGATAAAAAAGCACCCTGTATGAACATTCTGTAATATCATCAAAATGATAAATTTTGTAAAATGGTAGTTATTTACATCCACTCAATTCATATATTCGGAGTGCTTATTATGTTACACTTCTTGCATTGTAAAGAATGCAAAGTCCGTGCTACAATTGGGAAAGTCCATTAACTCCAGCTTTCATTCGCTGTGCATTGTTTCTTGAACAGAAAAATTCTCGTTCGAAATATTAAGGTGAGATCTTGAACTGCTGAGTCGAGTACGATGGGCTCTAAAATGTTCAGTGGCGTTTTTCCGAATCTTTTCGATCAACACAATCTGTGCTCTATCGTCTGAATTTCTCCATGCGCGAGAGTGATAACATATCTTTCTATCGATATCTTCCGTCTCGCTTTAAGTGAAATAAAACTTAGGGGCTCAAGTTTGTCTCAATTTGGAAGAGATAATGAAACTGAGCTCTTCCTAGCTTGCTTGCAAGAAAAATTTGCCCAGCGCTGAATTATTTTTATGAAGTAAAATTGGAAAAGACACTTCTAAGTCCGAACGCAATATAACATAACTTTCCCATATTTAAGCCGAATTACATTTTGTGCTCAAATTATAAACACTTTTAAAATCAGTCTAATAATTATGACATCAATTTTTCGGATTCAAAATTATCTGAGAAAATGTAGCTCTACAAATATTAAAAACAATTAAACCAAATAACAGTAAATAAATTTGGACTAAACTAGCACGGAAAGCCATCAAAGTCCGATGTCCAGCTGACACTCACCTGTCTCGGTCGACGCGCACGATGATAGTCGAGATGCACAATGGCCATCTTGTGGTCTGCAGACCTGTTTTTGGTTGATTTCATTTCTTTATGATAATTAAACGCAGCCAGGCTATCCTTAGGTCCTATTTTTTCTAACATCGGAACACAGCACTTGCAGCAGCAACAGAAACAGCTGTACTTGCGCGCAAAACTTGGAACAAATTTCTTAGCTGCATTTCCGTCACATGGGTGTCTCCTGTTTTTGTCTCGGCGAATCTTACCGGGCATTTTCCTGACTTCGTCTGTTTTTCGTTGTATTGGGTGTTTTTTAACGTAATTTATCGCAGTATCGTTGTCTTTGCTCTTGTTTGGGTATTGCTTTCGTTTTGTCGCTTTTTGTTTAACGTTTCTCAGTTTTATTGGTTTTGGACGCTTCGATTGCGAAGGGTCTTTGGTAGCAGACGACATCAAGTCGGGAGAGAGATGAAGATTCTGGAGAGGCATTTTTAGAAGGGAATACTCGGAAAATATTTTATCATCTGAACTCTTCTTTCGCCTAATGTTGACAGGATTAGACGTAAGCCTAGGCGTATGAGCAGCCACGCCAGAACTTTCAGCATAAACAAGGGCACTTCCATCGAAAAGCCCACGAGTAACAGACGAAGAAACAATGACAGCACTGGAAGCTTCCGCAAAATTATTTGACAGACTTTCGGGACTCGACCATCCGCAAGAAGTTCGAGAAATGCAGGGAAACTTTTGTGATTCATTCTGTTTCCTTCCACTCGCTGCAGTCGTCAATTTTCGAAGCTGTTCCGCAGGAATAATCTTTGACGGAAGAGAACATGATCGATTGGCTTGACTTTCCTCGCTTCCCTGCGCCGAGTCAAAGTAGTCCGAAGTTTTCGTTTCGATAGCGCGTAAACAGAACCAGTCGGAATGATCACTATCATTTGTACCTTTTCCCAAGCTTGCTTCACTTACTTCGCGACTTTCGTATTTCAGTTCAGTGTTAGACACGGTATTTAGTAACCCGGAATCTGATTTACGCCTAGTACCTGACTTACGGTCATCAACACTATTTGTGTGAGGGCAGCGTAAATAAAAAAAATGGCAATCAGAATGCGACATTGATTTTTGCATTGGAGATGCAGTGCATTTATGGTCAAAAATCATGTCTAGCCCACGACTTTCAGCAGCTTTGTTTTCGCCATGTGACTCATTATTTAGGACACTGGCAGTTTCAAGTTCGTGAGGCAATAAAGAAGGCGACGAAGCAGCTTTTTTTAGCCCAGCGAGGTAGCCGTAATCTGTCCTGGAGAAACGATCGTCGTGGTCTCTTTCGATGACTTCTAACAAATGAACGGCTCGCTGCAGCATCTCATTCGCAGAGTTGCAGCGAAATTCATCGCTGTTTTTTCCCGGACTTTCCAAGAATGACTTTTTATGAGGATTCTTCGAGTGTTGATCAAAGAGCGCTCTACGTTTGCTTAGTTGCATCATCGACTGCGAAGATTTGAGCGGAATTCTCCTGAAAGAGTACGATGGAAATAGAGAAGCGGATGAAGATTCTCTGACACCGTCGTGAATAGCTTGACGCTTTTTTAATCTGTCGTGATTAGCCTCATTTCTCTTGAAGCGAGTGCGTTTCCAAACAGAGTAACGAAAAAACTGATCCGAGAATTTGTTTCTTTTTGGCCGTCGCTTCGAGATATTTGCAGTCTGTAGAGGGTAATTTTCAGGGCGCGTAGATGGATCAGATTCTGTCTCGCAGCGAGCGCTCTTGAAGGAAGTGTCGCGCTGTCGAGTTGACTTCTGGAAACATTTTGGATGTGATTCAGTAAAACCTTTCCCAGATTTTCGAATAAAATAATCACGATCATCAGCACTTGGGGCAGCAATGATTTCATCTGATTCAGTATATTTAAATTTACCTTTGCACACAGAGCTTCCATTCGAAATTTCACCGGAAGGAAATAAACTGTGCAAAGTATCATCTCCAACATTTTGAAATGACATTGTCGGTTTGAGAACCAAATTTTTAGTTTCATTTTGCTGGAACGAACTTTTGAGGGATTTCATTTCTTCAAGCACAAAAGGGTCAAAATGCATGATTTCTTCGTTGGACTCGTTTAACAAAGCTTGGTCACGAACCTGAGAGCAAACGTTAGCGAAGGATTTTTTCTTTTTAACCGAAACTATTACATTTGAAACATTATTTCCAAAATCCCTTTGAGCAGAACGATCAAAACTCTTCGCATCCTTTGACGTACCGATTTCGTTGTAAGTTTTCTCTTTTTCACCTCTCCTGAAAGAAATCGTGCCATGAGTTTCGCCGAAAAACTTTTCTTCAACATCTGCTCGATCATCACTACAGCCCGCGACGCATTCGACGGCGGGGTCCGTTGCTATACGGTCTACTACAGTTGGCAGCGGTAAATCAATATTATCAGGGACCCCGTTCTTCTTATCAGGACTCTGTCTCGGTAGGCAGGAGCGCTCAACTTCTCTTGTTGCTTCTTTTTTTCGCATCCTTGTTGGCTTGGGAGGAGGTTCTGGTGGAGGAGGTTTAGGAGCTTTGCAGGAATGAAGGAAAGACTTGGGTATGTCGTTAGGCAGGCGCATGTGAGAGTACACTGGTGAGTGGGCAAAATAAGACCCGCCAGAATCACGAGCTGGATTTGAAAAACTCACAAAAGGATTTCGAGGACAATGTTCTTCATCTCTCAATGTGTGTAGAGAATGCTCGGATGCGTCGCTGAGAGGGCAATGAGGCGGTGTAAAAGTATTTACAGGCGTACCCTGCGCTCTTTCGTTGCTAAGAACTGGACATGAAGCATCCTCTGGTTGGCGATGATCCGTGGCTGTCAACTTTGAATTACCCCTAGAGTTGAAGACGAAATTCTGTTGAAAACAGCTTAGTTCACCCTGATCGGAAATTGATTGCTGTGCAACGGAGGTTGGCTCCAGTAGATCACGAGATGTCTGTACAACACTGATAGGCTTCTGTGAAGAAGAAACTGATGTACGAATGGTGGAAACTGGCTGAGGATGAGCAAAATCTTCACCCAGAGGTGCAGGAAGAACACTGGGTATTGGACGAGACAAAGATGATGAAAATGTACAACAGTCGTACGGGTCTAACGTGTTCAGGTTGAGAGGACTGGCTGTAGATGCCACTAATGTTGTGAATACTCGACACGAGCTGGGAGTCAGATGGATGGAAGGAAAATGGGTTAATGCAGAATTGGAAGCCAAAAAAGCTGGTCCATTCGGTACTGGCTTTGGCATAAGCCCATAAGATCCGGCGCCGGCATCGTTGTCGTAAGGATGCTCGAATGAAATATTATCCCTGTTAGTTTCATAAGCCGAAAGTAAGTCGTTATGGTCGGACTCTGCCCTAGTATGAGAAGTTATAACCTGCTTTCTATCGTTAGACTGTCGTAGATCTCTATTTTCAATAGATTCTTGTAGTTCATTACCTCCAAATTTAATTTTATCGTTCAGACGATATAAATCTCTTTCTGCATGCTTTTGTTGTTCCACAAACATAAACGTTGAATCATCTGCTTCCATATCTGAAAACTCGAACTTTTCTCCAGTAGCGGGAAAAGTACTTTTAAATGTTGCTGAAAAGTCAACTGTTGTATTTCGCTCCATGCCATCTTCTATATCTATCATTGCTGAAGTAGAATTTTCCACTGATCCTTGGTAAGGTACCGTCTCTTTCCTGTTATGTCCACTTTCGTCTGCTCTTCCCTTTCCAGCTTTGACTTCTTCATTATTTACTTCCCTATGAACTTCTTCCAATTCCCCCAGACATCTTTTCCCTAATTGGCCTCCCAGAGATCGTTCCTGGCACACCGTCTGCCCCACGGATGGGGAAATCGCAAGCGCTTCTCGCCCTCCCGTACTCAGAGCAAATTGTCCGCGAGTGAAGAGGTCATTTGAGAGCTCGTCTCCGTTCTCCCGGAGTCCGCCTTTTACAAAACTCTCATCGAAATTGAGCACCGTCTTCAAGTTTTCTGATGAAACCGAGGTCTCTTGGTCCAGGCGGAGGGTCGAAAATTCATTAAGCTCTTCAGTAACGTACTGATCATTTATCTCTTCATTTGTACCTTCAGCGTCTCGGTGAAGGGTTTCAAAACTTGGACCATGACTCGAAGCGTTTCTATGAAAATTCATTCCAGCGCCATGAGAACATAAAAAGTTTTGGTTGGCTTTGGGGGGGACACTGCTTAGAGTCACTGTAACATCCCGAGTAACGCCCGAAGTGCCACGGCTGACGTCAAAAAAGTTGTGGAAGACCTTTGGGGCAATATTGAAGGAGCTCGTGCGCCGTAAAACGGTCCGAGATGCCGTCTCATTAGAGACTGACGCGACGCAGCGCGGTGCCGCTCCAGGTCGGCGCTGGCAGATACCTTTATCAGAAATTGGGTCGTTCCTTTGCCGCTCAACTGAAGACAATGAATAAATTGCGGCAGGATCTGAAGAGGCAGTGCGTAATTCAGTTAGGTGGCTGGAATAGGGACCATTACCTGCAGAGGTAGATAAAACGAAAGCGTTCATATTATCCCGTGTCGACGATGAATATCTTGGATAAAAACTATAACTTATCGAGGGCGATGAAAGGGCGTCGCTCATGTCTCTTCCACTCAAGGCAATGCGAGTTGAGTGTAATTTTTCGCTGGCGTTTCCCCATGAGGACGAAGCACCATCGGATGATTTGTCTGTAAGAGTTAAAGTACTTTTCTCAACAGCAATAGAAGTTTCAGGCTGGAGCACTTTTTCAACCGGTGTATGGTCTGGACTCGATGAATTATCTTTGACATATTCTTCAAAATCAGTAATGATCGTTTCATAAAATTCTTTGAGTTTGTTAAGATTTTCGCGAAATTTTGGAGATACGACTGCACCACTGGAAGAAGAAATGACCCCCTGACTCGATCTGACATCCTTTCCGAACTGTAGCGAAGAACTTATGCGGCTCTTTACCTGTAAATATGCAGAGTCTTCCTTCGCTGGTGGTAAGTTGTCAACCTCTTTTCCAGAGTACACAGTTTTCCTGTCATCATAGTCTTCTTTATCATCAGAAACAATTTCGTTAATTGCTCTAATATCTGAATTTTGATGCCTCTTTTTTGGTTTAGTTTCACAAGCTTTAGGCTCTCCTACGTCATTTTGTATAGATTTAACGGCTACCTCACTCTTAGCGATGAAGCATTCGCTCGTGTCGTTATCTTCTGTTAAAGCGATTCCATCTTTCGAGCTCACCAAGGCACTTTGTTCAAGATCGTTCCCCATCGATTCGTTTGCGTCTGCTAAGCAAGGCGCTACGAATTTGCCACCTGCTGCGGACACAGGCACATTTTGACAGTAATCGTCAGTACAGATTTTATCATTTAGCATTGATAGCGAGTCATCTTTTATCAATTTTGTATCACGAGACACGTCAACAGTATGAGGACGGCACCAGTGACGGCCTTTTTCATCTTCGACGTCAGCCACGCTGACTGGCAGAGAGTTCTCAGAGCAGGGAGATCCATCGTTAGTGCTAGCGGTAAGTTCGTCAAATTTACTCACCATCTTATACAACCTGTTACTCAGAGCAAGCTTTGGCTTCCGTTTAAGAGTCAGGCAGTTTTCCCGAAGGTGATTCGTGCCGTATCGTTCTGTGGTAGGAAAGGGTCGAATCATTAACTTCATTAGACGGTCTTTCTCTGGTGCTCTCACTGGCACGAGAGGAGCTCCTTCATTCTTCTCCGCTTCGCCGCGCTGAGCACATGGCGTTACTTCATTTGTAAATATGCAAGTGTCAATGAGTGGCAGTGAATTCCCTTTCTTTAAGCCATAATCAGCATGAGTAGAAACATCCCTGTCGTCTGACACTGAATTTGTTTGACCCTTGCTCGGAACATCAACCACTTCCAAATCCCCAAATGATTTGAATCGTGCATCTGTTTTTTTTCGGCGCTGCTTAGAAGCTCTCACAGACCCTAAGTTATTTGCACCTTGTGTCGGAGATAACTGCGTTTTATTAAAGACAGGGTCGACTACCTCTGGATCGTGAGATCCTCTCAAGTCATGTTGGAGCTGAACACCAGGGCAACTATCGCCGTCAATAGCTCGCACATCGTCGAGATGAAGCCTTCCCTGTTCCTTAAAACGATGATATTCTTCTTCTGGAAGCGAAACAAGCTGGAAATCGACGTTAGAAGTTTCCTCAATAGGTTGACAAGCGTCATTGAAATCTACTAGCCCTCTTGGCCTACTATCGTCCTCAACGTTGTCATTATTGCTAATTTGGTTACGCATCGCAATGGGTTGACCTTCCCAAAGTGTGGGTATCTCTTTTGGATGAACCCAAGCAGTATAATTTATTTTGTTTTGATATGTCCAATCTGTGCTCATTTGGGATCGCGCATCTTCATCAGTGATATCCTGCGAGCGTGCAGCATCAGACCGTGCAATGATTTTGCCATCTGATGGATAGTGATGGGTTGTTTTGTCTATATTTATTCTGTAGATCAATCCTTGTTGTCCGTCCTTTTGAAGTCGAAGCTTTTTCTCACGTTCCCTTCTTTTTTTCAGCCTAAAGATGCTGGTCGCTCTACGACCACCCACACCGGAGACGATCGCCTCCATCACTGGCGATTCTGGGTTTCCGTAACTAACACGCCCAGCTGCAATTTCTCTGCATTTCCCGACCGCGCTGCTGCAAGAACGGATGCCATCTCTGTTCTCAGATGAGGAAGTCTCTTCGGTTTGACGGCTGTCAGTGTCTGGAGCAGATTCTAGTGCTGTGATATCATCGGGAACGGTTGTGTCCGCAATACAGCTATTCCCATCATCGGCATCGCCTGTTACGCGTTTTTCCTCGCCCAGCCCGAACTGCCTGATGGGTTCATTGGTGTAGTAATTGCCTTTCTGAGCTGCGCTGCAGGCACACCACTTTAACATGACTTTAGACAGCTATGCACTTCAATTGCATCATATCTGTGACACAACGTTTATAATTCGATAATCGATATTGTTCGGGTGAGTTCACGAGCCACTGAATTTTGAAGTAAATTATGTTATTTTTTACAGCATGATCAGTGTCCCACGCACTATTTCATTTCAAACCCGGCAATGGACCTTTAAAAAATTCAAATACACTTACCGCACATCTGGATAAATACTTAGCGATGTTTAAATCCAGTTAGCGGATAAAGCACACGGCATGGATGCAAGTGGAAATAAAAATTACTATTTTCCAGGATTAATAGTTTCACTAAAAGACATGATTTCACCTCAATGTGTCATTAACGGAAATGTGTGACCAACTACGTCTACAACATACAGCATTGTGTCATTGCTAATGTCGATGATATACATCACAGAAATTTTTCCATCAGACAACCCACGTTAGTTACCACCTTGTTCGAGTCATATTTTCAGTTGTTCTCCGTTAGAAAAATATCGAAAGAACACCACTGGACTATCTTAACGTCACGAACTTGACCATTTGTTCAATTTTAACTGTAAATACAGGTACCTAGAGCTGTGTGGACAAACAATCTCACTTTTCTGAGCGCTTGTCGAACATTAGAGAGGTGTTGGAGCTCAACGATGGAGGGCACTGGACACTCGCGTGTCCTTCGCTACACTGTACGGGTGATGCGGTAGCCAAAGGCCCTCACACACACACACAGACACGCGCTCAGAGATGTCGTGTTGTTAGCGTAAGGCCAGATGGCCCTCACACTTGATAACGGCGAGTGTGTGCGACACTTGAGAGCCATCTCAGCAGCTTGGGACGGCAATAGACCGGCCTCGAGAGTCTTGCCGTCGCAAGTGGTACGAAGGAATCCTTGGAAAAACAGTTCTGTGAAGGATCATGTGAGGTGGCAAATTCGATTTCCAGTCAATTCTTTCCAATGTGTTGGCTATTTTGCTTTTAGAAATGGGGAAAATGCGAGGTGTGTCGTATGTTTTGCTAGAGAGATTGGCTTTAGAAATTCACGTCAATGCAAAATATTTATTTCCGAAATTCTCCCAGGCACAGACTAACGCGAATTGTAAATGTATGGCAATTTGAAAAAGTTCACAATGCTTAAAACAGTCAACCTTGAATTCGAGATCAATGCATGATATCTTACTGAAAGACGACCAACAACCTGATGATGGAAAAAACTGACTTCAGTTTTTTTTAAACTAACGCCATATCTTATCAAAACTCTCAGGCTTCTATTACAAAATGAATCCAAATTAATAAGGACGAGTATAAATACATAAAAATTATGAAAATAACTTACTGCGTGAACTGTGAGTTAAGAAAGTCCTTACAAAATGGAACTCCCCCTTAATACCCTGATACGTCAAGGCACTATCTCCTAAAATTTATAGTTTTCTCATCCAAGAAAATATCGCTGTAGAGTTCGTCTGTGTAAAACCGATCAGCCATGGTCCATTTTAGAGTGGGGCTTGCTGTGGCTTTCATTAGAATTCAACTTCAATATAATCCTGAGTGATATAAGGAAACCATGTTGGTTACTGACCCAATATTGAAATATTCACGGAATAGGTTGACAGTTCCATACGAATTACTGCCACAATTTTTAACTATTTTTACAAATTGGGTGGTAGGCATCTACCAGCATTGAAAGTACTTTCAATTTTACACAGAATATATTTCCAATTTATTGAAAAGTTTCACGTCCTGCCTTGTATGTTGCTCTGCCAAATAAATCGTCGACGATCAGAACAGGATTCTTAGTCTCCGCTTCAGCGCATCGTGCAGTACTTTAATTTATTTCCGAACTGATGATTGTTCCGGTGATTGAACATTTATAACCACATTCCAGGTGCCCTTAAAACGATGAGTACGGGCACCGACATGCAGTGCGAGTGGTAGCGTGCTAGCCTCATATTTAAGAGGTCCAGAGCTCGATCCCGGACTGAATGCTTCCCTTGGGAAAAGGATTAGACCCGACATGTAAAAAAGTGGCGAACAGTGTGGCCTTTTCTTATAAGAAACAAAAAATTTTATGGAATGTTTTTTCCTTCCTGAAGTGAACGTAGAGCATCGACTTTAAGCTAAAAGTAGAATGAGATATTTCTTGAGTCTCTCAACTTTCCACTAGCTAGTTCCATACATTGCCGACTTCATTATACTGTATAGATTGGTATGATCATTTTATATAAGGAAATTACTCCCCAAAAGCAGTACAGATACCAACGTTGTCATAGTAAAATACGCCTGATCTGGAGGATAATACAAATCGAAAACGTAGTAAATATTACCCGAAAATTGTAGAATATCTATGGGTGGTCATATTGCTGAAGTACAAGCTTTCAAACAAATCTTGACACATCTGGGCATGTCCCCGCCACTGGTCAGCTGAGGGCTGCAGAGGCAGGTAGTGGGTCTAGTTGTGTGTAGCTTTATGATCCCACGCAAAGTAGATGTTTCGAATGCACTCTCTGTTATAAAATGTTATTTAAGGTTAATAGATTGCAATAACGTATTCTTCAAGTGCATAACGAAAGCCTTACTGACATGTAGAACCTGTATCAAAAATTATCATTGCCTATATCGATCTTGGTACTGATTGCTTCAAATGTCATTTTAATATTTCATTTATTCTCAATTCATTTATTTATTAGGGTGCCAGAGTATCTGAAATTTTCTTTTAAAATACCGTAGACTTATGCTAGGATTGTCACAGTTGGTACACTTATACAGGGTGGCCCAAAAGTAAGGTGCCCCCACTGATATCGGTAGCACTGATACGTTAACTAATGCTTAGGACACAATTTCATGAAAGGGTACTTTACTTTTGGACCACCCTGCATATCGATCGAGAATTCTAAAGTCTAAAGTGTGCAAACCGTGCATCTCAAGAATTCTAAAGCCTTCCAAAAGCCCGTGGCTCCAGGGACGACTCGAGGCGGAACTCGATAAGAAATGATGAAAGCGCAAAAATGTATCACATTAGTTTAAACCGAATGAAATTATTACTTAAAATGAAAGATTCAACACCATTGAAATTGAATGCGAATACTTGCCAAAACTGATGAATAGTTGTTTTAAACAGAATATTTCCTTCAGAGCATCCTTTAACGTGGGCAAACTCTCCGAAACTCGGAAATTTAACCGTCTCCTCATTCTGAACGGTCTTATTTCTCGTAGAGAATTATCCGCACTTCGAATTCAGAGAATTTCGAGAATTCCGAAGCATTCAGAGCACCAACTACTCCAGGGCATCTGGGGTTTGCTTCAAAGACTTGAGAATTAAATGGTGGGAGAGAGAGGGTCTGCTTGAGGGCGCTTGTCGGGTGGGGTTGGTCCAAAGGGTTGTGTAGAAGCATGAATATAGTGCGTGTTCCAGTACTGTCTCTTGGATATAGTGCGTGATCCAGCCCTTTCTTTTGGATAAAATGCGTGTTCCAGCCCTTTCTCTGGGATATAGTGCGTGTTCCAGCCCTTTCTCTTGGATATAGTGCGTGTTCCAGCCCTTTCTCTTGGATATAGTGCGTGTTCCAGTACTGTCTCTTGGATATAGTGCGTGTTCCAGCCCTTTCTCTTGGATATAGTGCGTGTTCCAGTACTGTCTCTTGGATATAGCGCGTGTTCCAGTACTGTCTCTTGGATATAGTGCGTGCCCCAACCCTTTCTCTTGGATATGGGGCGTGTTTCGGTACTGTCTCTGGAATATAGTGCGTGTTTCAGCTCTTATAAGGTCTATTCCAGCTCATGGAAAATTGAATACATAATGGATTATGAGCCTCCCACCCAACAGGAAAGATTTATTACACATTCTTCGGCATTACAAAAGGAAATACATTACTGGTTCTTTTCTGTTCAGGCAACAGTCGCACGTGTTCAGGAGGAATGTGGATCTGGGGTGGTGGCTGCCAAAGTCCAAAATCTATGACTATAGGTTCAAGATAGAATTAAACTGCAAATAAATCGACGTAAAGCTGTCTTGTGAATTAAAACCGCTTCGTTCATTCTTTGAGCTAGCGTAACTTATCTTATAGTCGAAAACTAACTGATGTCCTCATTAAAAAGCCCCTAAAATATGAAGGACTCGATTTCTCCGCAGTGCTTGACCAAATTGCGGAGTAGTTTCATTTTTTATTCAAGAACTTGTTCTTGAGCCAAGTTTCAAAATGGAACGGTCCAACATTTCGCCCGACATGCTCGCGAGGAGTGACAGCAAAATTTCTAAGTGTTCTGCTCCCAAAAATTATGCTCTCTGACTTCCTTGGATTTAAATTCAATTGATTTTTGAATTTACTTCGTAGCACGAAGGGTTTGTTTATGCTGTTGTAAGACTTCGTCTTGATCGATGCGCTCCTTAGTCAAATGGCGGGGCATATCATCATGTACTCCACGTGGAAGATCAGGTTAACACAAGACTTAGTCACCTCCACATAAGAAATTATTCTAGCAAATGATATGATCATTTTAGTGAGAGAGCCAAGATTTATTACGAATAAAAGCCGTTTTTCTAGATCTATGTGTAATTGAAAATTTGATAAATTTATGACCACACGTGGCCGCCTTCCGACGTAGGTTACCTTAAAAAAAGTTTTATTGATTAAGCTGAAAACCTTAATTGTCTCCACAGTATTCATTTGCTAATAATTCGTTCAAGTATGAAGTTGCACTCAAATTTACAGGAGTTTCCTTCCATTTAAAAAGTATTCTGCACACAGATTTTCAATCTGTATAAAAACTGGAAACGTCTATTAACTAGCATAATTTATTTCAGCGCCGCGAAAGCTCACTGCTAGAATATCGTACAGATAATTTCAACTTAGCGTGAAAATGCAAACTATATTTTTTGCTTGTAACCAGTGCCTCCAACCCATAACACGACGTACGGACTTCGTGGTAACCGACGCTACCCGAACAAAGAGCTCAACAAGAGCGGCTGAAGCTACCCGAAACTACTCTTGCTGAAGCGGCTGAAGCTACCCGAACAAAGAGCTGACAAAAAGCGGGTTATAAAACAACGCTTGCACAGCCTGCAGCTCGATGCGAGCTATTCTAGGCCTTGGGCTTACTACCTGATATTCAAGATATATATCTTGAGACCTAGTTCGAGAGACCCCGTGGACGGAATCCAGAGCTCAGCATCAGTTTACTCAAAAGAATGCATTTAAGAACTAGCGTTCAAGCTGATCAGTTCATGAGCTGAAGCGCAAGAACAAGGTTACCGGACTCATGCTCAAAGTCTTTGCTCGTTTGACTGGCACACAGAAGTGTCATCATCTCGAGCTTAATTCCATTCTGCTCTTCAGTTGCCATTCAAATTGATGAAAAAAATTGCAGCAGAATTGCATCATAAGCACTTTCTACGGATGCTTCTCCACAGTTGTAGACAACCGTACAATCTATTTTTTTTGTGTCGTAATCGAGTGAAGCGTTCAGTAATTGTGGAGACTTTGTGAGCGAGATAACAAAGAAAAAGTTAATGTGGATGGAGTCCACCAAAAAAATTCAACGAATATGAGACTTTCTCTTTGTTCGTGACAAATGAGAATTAAGGTCTCAATGCTGCGTTGGACAACTACACGCTCATAACATGTTCAGTTGCTGTAGATATTTCAGGTAACCAGTATTACGAAAAATTACACAAAATGCATTAATCAAAACAATCCTTATGCAAAATTTGAATTAAGAGAATCACGGATAGTGTTGAGGGCATACATTAGCAATCAATTCCTAAAGTAATAAAAATTCAGTGAGAGGAATTTTCCACAGAAAGATGATTCACAACTCACCAATTTACAACACATGATTCCTGAATTCAAACGTAAAACATTTCCCCCACACGCTTGCACAACCTGCAGTGGTGCAGCGCACACGTCCAGCTGCTGCCACTAGGAGTCACCTCTCAGAAGTGGACAGTCCAGCTACTGACACCGGTGCCTCCATCTCATTGGCTACCAGAAACTGCAGGTTTCTAACGTTCGATGACGTTTTGCACTCAGGAATGATTAAAATTATTTTCAATTAAAACGGGAAAGTTCAAGAACAATTAAACTACTGCCTTGAAAATTCAGTGCCAGTCTGACCATTATCCGAAACGATACTGTTTTGCTTAATCGTGTGTTCTACATCTCTTACTCTCATGGACGGTACATATCAATCTGCCAAAACGGAAACGTTTCTCCTGCCTTGCCTTTGTGTCATTTGAGTACAAAAACTCCAAATGAGTTCATACCAACGCAAAACGCTTTACTAGATAGAACTCCTGAAAAAATATGCAGTCACACCAATTTAAAATCTCGGTAAAAATTTTCGTTATATGTCCCGTCGACTTTAAACGACACTTTAATTCTGATTTGAAACTTGGGCGAGCGATGGAAGCCGAAAGCATGTTATGAATTGCTTAAATCATTTAAATATTTTAGGTATCAGTTACTCCAGCATTTCGATAAGAATATTTTATGGTCCTGCGTCTAGGACGGCTCAGTTGGCTACTGCTGACCTCAAGGGTCCAGGATCTTCAGGATCTTCAGATCTAGGACCCCTCAGATTAAAGGCTTCTGAAGTTAATGGGCCAATTAAAGGACGCGACTCATCGGAGCTGCACTAGCTTACCGCGACTGCAGGATCTGCGGTCTCAGAGGGCTGCGATATATCACTAATGGCGCTTGAGGACTCGCCCACATATGCGTCACTATGAATGACAGCAGGGCTTGGATCAGCTGAGTGGCATTCCAAATGTTCTTCTCTCAGTTGACCGATTTATTTCAGTGGAATAACTGCTGTCAAAAATTTAATCAACTAAAACATCGACACGTTCACTTAAACCGTTTTAAACTATATAGACAAATGAGCATCGGCATATAGACTCACTGCAACTGTTCGATGCGTCACAGTAAACCAGCTTCAGCTACTTGCGCCGGCCAATTTGCTGCCCAAGGACAGCCTTCACAAAAGCGAGCAAAAAAAGCAGTACTGCCACAAGGTCGGCCTATAAATGAACACATCAAAAACTGTTTCCAGGTTACGAAATCCTTATTTGCGAAATCCTTTGAATAAAAATGACGGCTTCGTTCCACTCCTGAAGTAGCAAATAATTAATACCATTCTGAGACGTAATGGTTAGGGATTTTTTCTTGCTCGCTGTATTTCATTGAATTTTTTTTGTCGCCAAAGAGTTAATCAAGTTATGCGAGTACAGCCGATGAGTAAAATTTGTTCATGTTTCGACCTACGTTCAGAGCGTGCAATAGAAAATCAACGCAACAAAAGGAAAGAACAACATTCAATCAAAATACCAAATATCCTCCAAAATTGATTCATTATTCTGTGATGCAATTCCGAGTTTCTTAAAAGACAAGAATTTTCGATTGATGGGTTCTTTCGTGAGTGTAGGGTAATAGTTGAAAGCCTACCTCGTGCGTCTTTTACCTCCTCCCTAAATTTAATTTTGCTAAGCATTTGACTTTGGTAGAACGGCTTAGGACTTGGGTAGAACGGCATAGGACTTGGTTAGAACGGCTTAGGACTTGGTTAAAACGGCTTAGGACTTGGTTAAAACGGCTTAGGACTTGGGTAGAACGGCTTAGGACTTGGATAAAAACCAAAGAACTTACCTGGTACTCGACTTATTCCTGTTACCATTTCTAGTTTAAGTTCGTACGTTGAACATATAGCGTTAGTCCGGAAACATGAGGCAAAGTTCTGAAATGAGTAGAACTTGTATTTGAATTTGAAGACCCAAGTATGTAATTTTCTTAAGTAACTCATAGTCTTGATAGTCGAGTTAAGTTATTAGAATTTTAACTTTCCTGTGTTCCCTCAAGCTTTTAGTGTTAACTAGGTTTAATGTAGCTAAAAGTTATTCTATGAGCTAAGGCGTTAAGAAGGTATGAAAATTAAGCCTTTCTCATTCAGACCAGTCTATATTGCTTTCACCTATTCGTCAGATTAATTACAGCAATCCAAATACTCAAATCAAAGAAACTGACGTACAATTCAGCAAGTAATCCGCATGCCTTTACATCAACTTGCCCATCAAGCTCACCTTCTACAATAAGTCTAAATTCAACTACAAATGTTATGGTTTTGCAAAAACAAAACGACTTACAATATTATTTAACAAAACGGTCCGTTCGAGAGCGTTGCCAAGAAGCCCATTTCCTGTGCAATTTCCAAGTTTGATGGTCCGACTTTGGAGTAGCGACTGAATGCCATGATGGTCAAACTGACCTCTTGGAGCTGGCTCTCGACTGCGTACAGACATAACCATAACGCTTCTTCTTGGCGTAGTGCATCCCGGCCCCACTTGTCAGCCCTAATGGTCCGAACTCGGAAATGGATTGGCCCAATTAGAACCATTATTACCTTACGAAAACGTAGCTCGTAACACTGGTTCACAACATTTTATCTAAACTAATTTATTATTGTTTCAATTACTAGAACTAGGTAGAATTATCGGTAGTACTCCGACGTTAGGTGAGCAGGTCATAAGTGATTGAATTAAGTTAGTTAAATTTCTCTATTATCTGCCTCAATGAAACTTTGCACACTCAGTACGCACTCTGGTCCGTGGTACAAGGGAGATCTTGGTAGAATCATACTCAATGGTCAAGTTACGGACCTGTGTCCTCTAATGATAACGTAGGCCCAAATGGTGCTGATGGCGAGTTTGAGTTTAACACGTTGACTCCGAAGTGGGTGATACATGGTACCCGCGATTATCTATCCTAACCTAATGTAACCAAAGCACTATCATGTATCAATACAAATTTTCGAGTTTTCTTCCAATTAGTGATCATCGTTCGAATAAGCTAGTTCTGATTAGAAAGAAAATTAATAGAGTAACCAAATTTGTGAAACCAAAATCCTTCATTTTTAAATTCACTGTAGAGATATTTGTCGGCATGTAATTTTACCTGTGTGGAGAATCGGAGTCAACTTGTTAATCTTCTTAAATATCAGAACCTAATTTGACTGAGCCCCACGGCCACACGAGATCAATAGCTGTTCTCTACCAAACTGGTGTTTGTCAAAATAAACTCTAGAAAAGTATCCACGTCATGTTTGATGAATTCTCAATGACCACAATTTTCGTGAATAGTCCTTTGTTAAACTTTAACTTGACAACGGCATTCGTGAATGGTCCTTTGGTGAACTCTCAATCGACAACGGCATTCGTGAATGGTCCTTATATTGTCAAATCCGGACTGAAACCAAAGCTAGAGATCTTTTCAACATATTACTCTGCTAACTACGATTACCTTCAATTCTGTTTGCTTGTGAATCAAGACTATGGGATTTGTCTGCGCTCGTATCCGGCAGTGTGCCAGGCTGCGTGCAATGAGTGTTGAGGTGTGAGCATGCCGAGCTAAGTGCGTAACATGAACGCACATACCATAACCCATGTTTCAGGGGGAGCATAATTCATAAAGACCTACTTACTTATAGTTTAATGAAGAGAATTCAGAAAGTATTTGCCAATTTCTGTGGTTATAAGTACCCTTTACCTGTCTCCGTTAACTTCAGTATCAAACATTGTCGTGACAAACAGGGTGAATGACCTTGAGAGGAATGTTTTTGATTGGTTATTATAATATCATTTACTTTCCGAGATAGAAAATTGCATGTATAAAATTATTCAGAGGTTCTTCCTAAGATTAAAAAGTTCAATACTTTCATATGTGTATACAGCATATACCGAAATATACGTACAAGCACTTGAAAGTAAAACATTAATATAAACTCGGAGGTTTTTGTAGTTCATTAATGAATGGAAAAGATTTTCTACAACATTCTTTGAAAACTGAAATCTCAGGCATGATCCTTACATAAGCATGCATGAGTAATTTCTCACGTCTCGTTACTTCGCAAGAACTCAATAACCGCAACAAGCTGCGCGCTTCCGTTTCTGTTAGACGCAAACAGTACTCTTCATTCTCTGGAATTCTCTGTCTGCTACCCGCTAGAAGATGCTTTAAAAGCTTGGATTTTAATGTTCGTACAGAGTAGGAGGCCAATCCTGGGTCCTGACGACAAATCCAATTACTCCCATTACCTGTCCTGAGAGCAAACGAATCACGAGACAAAACCAGAGTCCGACTCAAATGTTGGCTGGGTTTCTTACCATAGCAGACGCAGTCACGCCACTAGGCGCTGGCTGCCTTCCCTACCATAGCAGACGCAGCCACGCCACTAGGCGCTGGCTGCCTTCCCTACCATAGCAGACGCAGCCACATCACTTGGCGAGTTTCTGCAGTTCCCAACTCACGAGAGCCCAACTCAACGCAGTTTGTCGATGATAGAGCCCAAGTGAACGTTCGTACCGTTATCCACACGAAACCGACGAGCTGCTTCATCGCGATTGCAACACGCACCGCTGATTTTAACACGCACTGCTAATTTTAACGTGCACTGCTGATTTTAACGCGCACTGCTGATTTTAACACGAACTGCTGATTTTAACGCGCACTGCTGATTTTAACACGAACTGCTGATTTTAACGCGCACTGCTGATTTTAACACGAACTGCTGATTTTAACGCGCACTGCTGATTTTAACACGAACTGCTGATTTTAACGCGCACTGCTGATTTTAACACGAACTGCTGATTTTAACGCGCACTGCTGATTTTAACACGAACTGCTGATTTTAACGCGCACTGCTGATTTTAACACGAACTGCTGATTTTAACGCGCACTGCTGATTTTAACACGAACTGCTGATTTTAACGCGCACTGCTGATTTTAACACGCACTGCTGATTTTAACACGCACTGCTGATTTTAACACGCACTGCTGATTTTAACACGCACCGCTGATTTTAACACGCACAGTTGATTTCAACACGCCCAGTTGATTTAAACACACACAGTTGATTTCAACACGCACTGTTGATTTTAACACGCACAGCTGATTTTAACACGCACCCTTGATTACTTATGAAGCGCGACGTGGCGTATCCTTCATCTCAAAGAGCATGCGAGAGCAGGACTTTGGTCTACCTCTACTCGGAGGTAAGAGGCTTTGAATGTTCACCACGTATCGCATGCAGGCTCATGAAAATATTATGTACGCTTAGTGTACAGTACTCAGAGGGTCGCTTTCCTCCTCACGCTCGGCTCCAGCAACTTTTGAGAACGATGTTAACGCAGCATGCCAATTTATGTAAGCCTGCTTTAATGGTGCTCTTGTGAACTGGGATTAGCTGGGAGCATAGACTCAGGTGCTGCAAATGCTTCCAAAGTATGCAGCTGGTCTCGTACATTGCAGCCTGGATTTCAGAAGAATATTTACGCCTGTTTCAAGGAGTTCACTGACCTGTTCGTTACTGGAGCACACGCGTAAAATGAGGCGAATTGTAAAGCGAATTCCATCATGTGACAGCATTTTCATTTTTAAGTATCAAAGCATTCATAACAGACGCATTTTTTAATACCCTTGCGCATCTAATCCGTTAGCAAAATTTAAAAGGAAAGATATTTGGACGCTGTAAATAGATCACTAGCTCGCATATGCATTAGATCTCCCAACATGGGACTGCGCCAAATAATTCGAGGACGGGTCGGTGTGGAGTTGAGTTATGGTGAATTCATACCCGCATAGACGCATAGGCTTCTGATAAAACATTACGAACACTCTTTGAATATTACTCATTCTGTTCTTCTCAAGCTCCTTCACGTATTTAGCTGGGGCCTAACATTCCAACCCTTGACAGAATCACTGCATTAAAACGTCTCGACATCGTCAAATATAAAGTCCGTTAAATGACTCTCATATCGCCCCAAGCGCTACTAAGCTCTCAGTCGCTGTTAGAGCAGTTCATATTTCATTCGACGGGCGTCGAAATATCAAGTGACTTCTGTGACAAACTTGACCTTCACTTACGTAGCAGCACGACCAAACCATCATCAAGACTCAGTGAGTAGAGACAGAAATATGCAGAGTCTAAATCATGACCCATAGAACTACGAACTAACACCTTATTTGCGTCGGGGAATAACATGTGATATCTACCAAGAAATTCAGAGGGAAATTTCTTTAGTTCATACATTTACAATTAATCAACTCTTTATATTAGCCACAGCATCAGTGACCTGCTGGTACGGTTTCTGAAACAACGACAGGCGCTCACTGCGCCATCGCGCCGCAGTGATGGAGATCGTCACCAGGTGGCCGGCTTCAGGGACCCAATAGTGCTGTGAGGCTGATCATCAGATAAACACTCAACTCAGCCCGGCAGCGAACAATAAATCTCGCAGGAGAATGTAACGATATTTTGGTGTTAACAATTTAAGTTTTTTAAAGCCCCCACCTGCAACCAGGTCGTTAAAAGTATTTTATTGCTTTGAAAATCTAAAGACAAATTTTATTGCAGACATTAAAAACAAGGATCAGGTCCAAGAACCATGCTCAGACCAGACGCCTATGTTGATGACAGACGCTTATGTTGGTGACAGACGCCTAGTTGGTGACAATTGAAGTACGTTACAAATTAATTTTCATTATTCTTAAAAAAGTTTCATAGGAAATTGACTTACCACTTTGTTAATACAATAATCTTGTCTTGACATCTGGTGTTCATGGTAATGTTTTGTCTGTTCTGTATATATCACACACAAACAGGTAAATGTAATCAAAGTTTTCTAAACACTTAGGGAAATCAGACAGGTAATAAGTCGCAAAAATTTACATTTCAGAATAAAATTATTACTAGATGCGTACATTAAACAGCTGCGCTTTTGACGTCATCGGGTAAACCATGAGAGTCCTTTCTAACTGCACGAAATTTTCGTTGGAGGAGGTTATCAGGGGCAAGAATAGTCCAAAACAAAATCGTAAATTAGGAGGATAAAGCAGGAGGAAATTGTGCAAGGGATGTTGTGGTGGGAGGACGATTATGCACACGCTCTCAGATCGCGGCATTACCCATGCAATTATTGCTCTTATTTGTATTCATTTCCTGTTTGCTCGGCGAGTTCCGTTTGGAGTTGAATTGCTAAGGATAAGCTCTTCTAGTGACGTAGGAAGAGTTCGGTGGCAGAATTCAACTGGATGTCAATCGAAATATTCAAATTAAAAGAAAGTGAATGCAAAATAATTATATGAAACACTTGCACCAATTTATAGTATTATTGAAAGTTGTGTGGCTTACTAACTCTCCTAATATTTCATACCTGATAAAAAATATTACGAGCTCGACCATTCAAACGACAGTTGAAAATTCTTCAGAGAACCACTGAGTTGAAAGACTCGTTTGATTTCAGATGACGTGGTTACAAAGGTAGAGTTTGCATGCAAGTGTTGTCTCTCTGTAACGCAAATTTAGAGGAATGAAGCGTCGAACTGATGCGCAATGTCTTCTTTAGCTGCAATTCCCGCGCTCGTCTGCACATTTGCCGCAATTCTATGTCGGCGACCTGACCTACAGCACGAAGTTCCTATGATTGACGCATCAAAAGCAATAGTTTGGAAACTCTTTGTTGCTCATCCTACGGTGGTGCTGAGTGCCAGCAGCGCATCTCCTTTAACGCGCCTTACTGCAGTGTTACAGTGCACTGTGCCGGCCGTACTGCAGTGTTACAGTGTACTGTGCCGGCCGTACTGCAGTGTTACAGTGCACTGTGCCGGCCTTACTGCAGTGTTACAGTGCACTGTGCCGGCCTAACTGCAGTGTTACAGTGCACTGTGCCGGCCTTACTGCAGTGTTACAATGCACGACGGAAGGTTGTGCACTTTCGAGTTCAAGTGAACCGAATTATTCCAAATGTAAAAAAGAAGTATCAAACAATTGTTAATAATATTACTATTATTATTAGTTAATTAGTTTAAGGCTTCCTCACCACATCAAATGCGATCTCAGGAGAGTGAAAAAAGGAACCGGTAAACATGGATTGTAGGGAACGGGAATTTATGCGCAGGTGTGTTCTAACGCAGGATTCCCTGCCCACAGAAAGTAATAAACGTCGTAAAGATAGAAGCGCTTAAGAAGTAACTCAGACTATCTCCCTCTGGTAGAGAAGGGATCATTTAGTATAGACTCTTAAGAATGGGGAATTTATGTACCAGGTGTGTTCCCACACACGATCCCCTACCCATAGAAGACGAAAGAGGAAGAAAAGGAAAAAAAATGAAATGGAAAGAAGTAAAGAGGGCATGAAAGATAGAAGTTCCGAAGGCTGAGCTAAAGCTGCGGCAACCTAACAGTGTCTCACTAGTTACGCTACTTGGTAAAGTATGAAGACGAAAAAAAGATAAAGACGGAAACGCGAAGTACGTAGGAAAATAAAAAAGTAGACACGAAAGATAGGAATCCTGAAAGCCCGTCGATATATGAAATAATGTAACAGTGCCTCCTTGGTATAGCATAGGATAGACAAGCCTCAGTAACCTAACCTAATTGCCTAGCGCCAGTCCTACGCATACCCCCTGAAGGGTCGTGTCTTCAGAAGTTCAAAAATTACCTTCATGCGGAGGAGTAGAGCAGGCTCGTGTCGCTGCTGTAAGGAAAGATCCAAATCAAATAATATCCCCGGCACTTTCCTGGTCTCCAGATCTGGTGATCGGAAAAAAAATCAAGGAAACCGGACCGAAATCGAGCAGCGCTCAGCGACCGTCTCTCAGTGAGGCGGTCGGGCGCCGGTGCCCTGTCTGTGCGCCTCCCCTTAAAAACGTGAAGTGTGTGAGGTGGTCGCGCAGACACGGCTTGTGTCCTGCGAATTGCGAATGAAATTTTAATGGAATTCCCGTGTCACGTACGCATATGCAGGGTGCTGAAAAAAAGTGGTGCCCACTATGATCGATCGTGAAGTATTTTTTATAATTAATAAAAATAAATACCGTTTTAAAAATTGCAAGGCTGAGTTTCAAATTAAAGCGTTGATGTCACTCGTCATAGACATTAGAGACAAATTATGCCTCATTTCGTGAACACTTAATGTGTCATAAAGCCGTGGAAACACTTTTTGTGACCCCCAGCGAGTTTGAGTGCGTGGAATTGTGGCGCATCGTGTACACTAAACGCGTACCTCGCCACTAAAGTGAATTTTACAATTGAATCGGTTGGGTTAAAACTTGTTCCAAGCTGAACTGGACATTGAAATAATTACCAAATGAGTGTCCCAACATCAGACCACGTAAATAGTAAATACTTGATTGCTACCTGTGATTTATTAATAAATTTCTTTTAGAAATCGATATGAAATGAAGCAATTATAATGGGTCACATGAGCGTGCATTCTCCGGCAAATGAATATCACCGACAGGCATTCAACATCACAGATGATAAAATCAGGTTAGCCACTGTGACAAAAACAGTTCGATTAGCAGGCTTTCTTTCTGTCTATCACTGAACTCAGAGCCGAAAATGTCGAGGTGAAGATCTACATTAAATTTCCAGCCGTACATTTCCTAACATGGAGGTCCACCGTGTCAATTTCGGTGCGCTGGTAACCTGTGACTTTTGCCACGTAACCTTGGTTGAGTGGGGGGCGTCAGTCTGACAAAAAAAAAATGTACATGCGAAGCTGCGAACAAAGCAAGAAATGTGTGAATGGCTTAACATAGATCTAAGTATGTGCGATCTGTTAGGAACAAATTAACTGAAGCAGGAAGCTTCTGAAGCTTCCTGCCTTACTTGACATATCTTCCTAAAGCTCGAATCAAGTCATCTACTTGTCCTCAATACTTTCCAATCACTTGTTTCACCTCACCTCTAGCACTTTTTCTCATCATACAACCTGCAGAACTGCAGGCTTCCAGGAGACCTCGTTTCGCAGATGTTACCCGATACAGGTTGACCTAACGTTGACATCTAAGCTAGTTGGGGTCCAACAGGTTTGCAACTAAAAACTCATTGTATATTTTTATGCACTGAATTTCTTTCTTTGCCGAGCGACATGACACTGCCTCCTAAACCAGCGTTTGCTCGAATGATGTATATTACCGGCAGGTTTGGAGGTAATTTGGTTCTCGTGCGGGTACGCCACATCGGCATTGATCGATTACTCAGAAGGCATGACCGAGGGTGGAATTCGATCTTAATGCATCCTTTGTTCATTGTAAGATCTCCCTAAAATGAGCCAACAAAGACCCAGACATTACCATCAACAGTTAACTGCAGGCCTTCTTGTATCAAATGATCATTCACTCTCGCTTCCTTTCATAAACCAGGCAGAAAAATGTGAGACCCTTGACTTGGTAAAAGGTCATTTACTTTGCCCCTTAGTAAATTACGCCCAGGTCATCATGGGTTGTTATTAATATTTACACCAAACTTCAAACAAAAGTTTTTCTTGCTAACAATTATTCGCTCGTAAGAAGAGATAACTTTATCTTAATGGTTTTAATAAGCATTTTATAAATGTTGATCGATAGTGCCTTCGTTTCTAAATTTCTCAATGAACGCAGTAGACTTCAGGCAGCTTCGCCTTGAGGCTAAACGAAATGTTCTCCGTAAGCCTTTGACTTAAATCTTCAAACAAGTCGAAGCCTAACTGCTGAGCCAATTTCCGTCAGGTTGACGTAAAAATACATAAAAACGTCTACCTTTCAATAACAAACAGAATTATAAAACTAAAAGCACTAACCTGCGTGCATGCAGCGGCCGATATAGATTTTTCGACCATTGCTTCGATAATATTTTATGTAAAGCAAAACTAAAAGTCCAGTCAGCCAAATGAGTGACACATTTGAGAAATTTTTTGGGCAGCTGTAAATTTGTCAATAATAACGGCCTTTAAACTCACAATTGCTTGTTACCAGGCAACGTTGCTGCTGTGTAATTCTTACTGCAGAGTAACCTCTTTTTTCAGTATAATTATAAAGTTCTCATTCTTTAGGTTAGTATAAATGGTTTCTTAAACAATATGATGTTTCTTTTCCAAGCCCCTCAGCTTTACAAATTGCTCAAGCTCATTGCTAATTAAAACTCGTAATGAGGCTCGCTACAAAAATCAAAATTCAAAACTCATAATGATACTTGAAAAATATAGTGATGAACATTTGCATTCATAGATACAGTGAGGTCAGCTCCAGCGCAGTCTTTATTTGTTGTGAGTTGCTTCAAAAGCTCAGTGATGGAACCCAGTAAGTTGGGCTAAGGCCCTCGTTGCATCCCTGCCCGCACCCCCGTTGCGTTCGGCCACACAGCCACGAAGGGTTGAATTGTGGCTTACATGCAGTCGTAAGACAGGCCACATGCGAGAATGATTGCTATGTTGATCCAACTTCAAAATTCTCTGAGAATATTACGCTGGGGCAGGTCATTTGTGGCAAACTAAGGTGTTGAGCTGTACGTGGTTGCCAATTTTGTTTTGGCTCCGGTGAAAAAATTGTGCCTGTTGATGCCACACCAAGCCAGTATGAGCCTAGCAAACGCTACCTTGCGTTTGTTTAGTGGAAATTGGCCTGGTGACTGGAAATGCAGTTAGAATCAAATGAGTTACATGCAAGTGTCGCAGTTTGTCTCATGTCGTCTATTCGCTTAGTTTTCCCGGCCAATATTATCGCCCGTACAATCTCGTCTCGGATTACACTCATCCTCGCTAATACACCGTCGACGAACTGTCCTAAACTTCCCGTCGAAAAATTTTGACACAAAATCTCAACAAAGCGAACAATTTTCGACGACGGAATTCCTCATCAATAACGTGAGAATAAGTAATATTTTTTTTAATTATTGATAGTTCCTGGACTTAGGTAGGATAGTTTTAACTCCTACTTGGTTATTACCGAGGGACTTGTCAGAGTACCAGGTCTCCAGAAAGAATAGAAAATATACTTCCCGCAAGCGATGGTTTCAATGGGATAGTCGGCGTAGAGCTCTGGTTGTCACAGTGGATATTTAAACTTCTGTGGTTAGACACAACATGCTAGGAATTACGCGTCGATCTGGGTCCATAGAAGTCCATTATTGGTATACAAAGCCATAAAGGCATGTAAAAAGTCACTGAAGATGTTTATTCCAACAGCTATGTATTGCTGTAAAACTATTAAATTAACGATAAAATTGTGTTGTATTTTCCAGAAGTATCAACTTTAATTAAGAGTCGAAAGTTAACCATCGCAAGTTTGAAAGGACTTAAAGTAAACATGAGCATTAAAAAATATTTCCTCCTAATCATCTCGGTTCTAAGTTCGTCATTGGCTATACAGAATAATGCGAGCGGACGTAGTGATGTTCGGTTCACATCCTTCAGTGCAGGAGCCGCAAATAAGGAGGAGAAAGTTGTAAATGTCCCAGCCAAAAACGAGGGTGAAACTTTAACATCCATGAGTGCAACGCAACGAGCGACTCCATCTCCTTACTTCGATCGACTGGCTGCTAAGAATAGTAAAATTTTAAACTATGAAAACACACAAGGAACCTTCAGAAAAACATCACCAAAAATGCAAAACAATGATATTGAAACCCCTCTTAAAAGAAATAATAGCAAAATGCGGATCGAGAAGGAATTTCCTGATTCTTTTCATAGAGTCTGGAGTGCAAAAAAATCCAAAAGTAGACCCAACAGCTCCTCTAAGCTCCATGGAGATCACAATAAACCATCGATCTCAAGTCAAATCGAGGACTTGCCATCCGTATTGAGAGATGAAACCTCACCTACTATTGAGACAAGCGCTTCAACCACTCGAAGCAAAGATGCTGCATTTGCCATTGACGAAACAAGCAAATCATCAGTAAAAGACGCAGAATTGAGCACAAACCCCCAGATGGACTCGCCAGTCGTAGAAGTCGGAGCGAAGTCCGCCTCTAGTGAGGACGAGGAAGCTACGCAAATACGAAGTGCTTTTAAACTTGCAGCGAGCTCTACAAGCCGTCACAGCTATCCCAGGCCTCCTAGTCGTCCTAGCTCTACAAGCCTTCCTAGTCGTCTTACCTTTCCTATTCATCCTGATCCTTCTAACTTTCTTAGCTCTCCTAGCTCTCTCAGATTTTCCAGCGGTCCTAGCTCTCCCAGCAATCTGATGCCACAGCTCGTGCCGCCTCGACTGCAGCGTCTCCTCCGGACTTCCGGCCTCGGAAACTTCGCAACAGGTGGGCTGTGGGGTGGGTATCGGTGGGCTGTGGGGCGGGTATCGGTGGGCTGTGGGGCGAGAACTGGTGGGCTATGGAGGTGGGAACCGGTGGGCTGTGACGGGAACCTATGGGCTATAGGGTGGGAACAGGCAGACTTTAAAGTGGGAACAGGTGGACTGTGACGTGGCAACAGGTCAGCTGTGTGGGTGGGAACAGGTGTCAGGAGACAAGTTAAGTGAGTTAGTGCCATGCGAACAGGTAGGTTTGGAAACCAGTTGGGATAGTGAGGCTAGGAATTTCCATAGGAGTAAACATTTATGTTCCAAGTTATGAATGTAGCTGAATACTCATACTCGTATCAACTTGAGAGTGAAAGTTAACCATCGCAACCTTGAAAGGACTTGTGCAAGGGGATGAGTTATCAAACTGCAAACAGGAGAACTAAAGTACGAAAGGTAAGCTAAGGCGGGGTGGGGTATTGTCATTCAGGAAATGTCTGATCACAAGAATTTCTTTGAAACCATAAATTATAATTCAGGAATTTGCGTCGTGCAGCACTCATTCCTACATGACTCTGATCAGACGAAAGTTATGCTTGAATTATGACAACCATTCACTATTTGTGACTAACGGTTCTCCACTGTATTCTAGTAACAGATCATCGTCATCATTACGTAGGATTCCAAGACGCCGACTTCTTGAGCAGCTGTCATAAGGTTCAGGTTCTATTAATCTCAAGGCAAATGCTGACGCTTGGATACTGTAGTTCATGTAGTATGGGATGGGGAACTGGAGGTTGGGCGGCTGAAAGCCCTACGCTCTAATTAATCTCTCTCACAATTCTCCCATTCGGTCCTGAAAGGATAAATGTTTTAGTATCATGTCCTTGTCGAGTTCCATCGTTGTTTTTAGCACAAAAAAGTTGATTTGAGTGAAACTATTGGGATTTAAAAGACGGCATAGTCTGAAGAACAAGTTTCAATTCACGATTTTCGCCGGGCTATATTCATTAAAGTTGAATTAGTTAAATGATGACTCCTCGTAATTCCAGGCGGAAAGAATAGCAAAATAATTACATAGCAGATAATTTCGTAAACTAAACCTGCAACGTTTCTGAATACGAGCCCAGTTAATGAAGTTCAAACGCAACGCAAATTTTCATGATCGCCTACCCTGCCGCCAGCGCCGCCGGTCGACCGAAATGAAAAAAGGAGTTTCGAATTACCGGAACAATGAGCAGGCGAACCAAAGCCAACGTCAGGCCATACAGACAAAAAGTTCGCACGTTTACTGACGAGAGGATAAATTACTGGTGAAATTCTATTTAAAATGACAGGAATATTTTTATTTTTCACTTTCCAAAATAAAAGTGAGGCTTTCTACCCTGCCATCAGCCTTCCGTTCCTCCATAGGGAAATCTTGAACCACACTCTGGTCGGACCTCAAGGACGCTAACAACTTCATGCGAGATGAGGAACAAAACAAACTGAGAAATAGCTTGGCGAAGGCTCTTTACTATCAAAATGCTAGCATAAGAAGACAGAAAACACAAACTGTTAACTCGACAAAACCATCAAAGTAGCTGGAACTGAACACAACTAAAGGATGCCCCCTAGTGACGGCGCCATCTCGAGGCTAAAAGACCTTCTGCAGTGGCTTACCTTAGTAATAAATAACATATGCAAATAAGTTATTTCGACCGAATTGATGCAAAATCGAAATTTTCTTGTTTTGTCCCTCATAGGTTGAGTGATATATTCTTATACTGCCCGTGATTTTTAATGGAGACACCCCTAAAATTTCTCGAGATTCATAAGGCATACGCGAATAACAAGCTCATTAAAAAGATGACTTTTAACTTCCCATATAATTCAACAACAATCCGACATCGAAAAGCTTAATTCTATCGTTAAAGCTTATAGTTTTTCTAAGCACAAAGGACGCACATTTCGGCTTCATATAATAAACGAATACATTCGTTGTAAGTAATTCGTCATGAATTTTACCTCATCATTTCGATATTCATATAAAATGCCAGCGAAAAAGAAGAGCGCTAGAACTGATAGCAATTTTTTTCCTGCGATAATGGAATTCGCGCGCCGCGGTGGAGCCCGCATGTTTCTAACCACTCCACGCTTCAACTTTAGGCAGGAATTAGACAGAAAGTAATTACATCCTTCGAATCAGAGTCCCAGAACCCCCTTTCCATTGATTTCATGCTCTGCTGTGCGTATCCATGCAATGACTTGAACTGTACATAGTTGATATACTCCATGCCTAATAAATGTAGAGACATTTGATTCCCGTGATGTTCTGGAAGACAGAACAAATTCGTTGGGTTATGTTCTTTGTTCCTGAAAACAAATATCTTTTTAAATGAACGTGGTACCGATTATGGGGACACAAAAACGAGAAGAATTCCTTAACGTTTTACACGCTTAGAAGAACGCCATTCTACATCTGCACAGTTCCTGATAGTGTGAACGAAAATTGAACGTTCTCCAAAGACGCTGCAAACAAATTTCTCCCGTGAATTCATTTCACTTATGTAGGAGCTTTTTTCGCACAATTCCGACCTTCCATCTCTATAGAACCCCTCAGAGACAACACAAAAAAGTAAGGGAGTCAGCCGCAAATGTTTTTGTGAAATTACGTTTCAGATCATGTTTTGCATATCTTGTTTACCTAACGGATTCTCATTTAGCAGAGAAATTCACAGACACAATATTGCTATTTCCACTTCCCGTCTCAGCTTCACAGTGAGCTGGGCTGACGCTGTTGATTCAGTGATGAGAGCGGCTCTCGTCGTAGGAAATATGTACGAGTGAGTCTCGGTTTTTTATACGTCGTATTTTATCGCAGGTTTTGAGTCCGTATCCAGCATCTGAACGCCGCATTCTGAAATATTTCCGATGTGTCCATCTTATAAAATGGCTGTGTTTGCACCTCTTGCAGTCATTGCTATTTGTATTTTAAGTTCCTCTACATCAGCCAATCGACGCCGGAGTTTGCTCTCTAGATTTTCACAATATAGGAATATTTTGGAGAAAGGCAACGAATTGCGCCGCAATAACTATACTCGTAGTTACCCTTTACTTATTCTTAGCAAAAGGTAACCCATATATGATCTCTGAAAAATAAATCAAAATTGGTCTTCAATTGAAAAATGAAATGCGTTTTCACACCATTTTTAACAGAACTGTGCAATTACATCTTAATTACTTTAAATCTAGGTATGTGCATGAAAATAAAATTGAAACTGAGTTGTAAACCTACAGATGCCGTCTTTGCCATCCTGTGCCTTTCGTTCGGACGAACTCTATTCATCTCTTTCAAACCGAGAAACTTTTCTTTAGTGGTTCTGGATTCGAGGATTTACTGAGAAACGTTAGTCCGTCCCATCAAATGGGGAGGAGAGATACTGCAGGGTAGTTGAGTAGTCCTGACAGTTTGAGAGCAACGGTCAAGTGAAGTGTGTCTTTAACATTGAGCGATATGAGGTTCCAATAAAACATTATGGAAGGTAAAGACATGATAATAGAATTTAAAATAAATAAATAGCACTTCAAAAAGATGCTATAGTGCTTTGAACGTTGTAATTATGCTTAACAATAAGGTATCATGAGATTCAACAACTCGAATGACTTTGATGATCTTTATTATGTCTATAAACGGCAAATGCCAACTTGCTTATCTTAATCAGTTCATTTTGCCACTATTTTTTCCAAATCTAAAAATTCAATCATCATTTCAGTTACACATTAAATATTTTGAAACCTCTGCTGACTACATTAGCGTTAATTTAAAATCTGAATCAATTACTGACATAAACAAAAAATAATAACGCTAAAAACTGAGAAAAAATCGACGCATTTTCTCCTCAATCAGACGATGAATGAAGAGGTAAGAAAAATATAAAAATTCAGATTCATTATTTATTTACTCGAGCTAGTCATGGGAAATTTATTTTTGATATAACAGCAGACGTATGATACAACTCTACTAATAATTTCCATCAGTATTTGTCAACTCAATCTACAACATCATTCTCCCAGAAATTGGCCTGAAATACTTTTGTGGGCACCATGGTCACAATCTTCAATGCGTCTATTTTTACAGCAATTTTGAGATACTTTCGCAAGAGTTCTCAATTAAGCCGCCATATTAATAATACTTGAAACATATTAATAATACTTGAAATTTTTGCCGTATCCCATTTTTGATCAGAACGGCCTATGACGGACGCGTTGCAGCGCTGGCGTCAGGAGACCCGGCCGGTGACCTCAGCGAGGCCTCTGACAGGTCCTCAAGCTGCCGCGCCCCCCACCAACAACAGCCAGGACCCAGTCGACGGTTCAGTGGTCTCATATGAAATCAGCGTCAAAAAGGATCCTACCGTTGCACTAAAATATACTTCGAGTGAAGTTCTTGAAAGGAAAATGAAGTCTGTGACGACGCATGATTCTCACCAAAGTACAAACGATTTTGGTAAGGTGCGAAGTGCGTACGACGAACAAAATAAAGTTGATTACTCGAACCGCAATCTACCCACACTTCCTGAGTTAAGTTACTATCCCAGTTCACCCGGGCACGCACACCGAAATGATCAGGAAGCAAAGAACGAGAAAGTAGAGGCGCACCGAAAGCGCAAAAGTGATTTAATTTACACCAGCCGGAATGTTGTCGCTGAGACTCACACTGAAGCTACACCTCCTACTGGGCTGGTGATCTCGCAGGAGAACAACGAGCCTCATCCCGCAGAGGGTGGAATGCAGCAGCAATCGCTCAGGGTCCAAGAGGAGACGCGGCGCCTTCTGGACGCTGCAGCGTTCGCCACAACGCCTCAGCATCGATCTGCAGGTCCGGAACGAGACTACGTCGAGGTGGGCGCAGCAGCCCAGCCCGTGAGCCGTAAAATAGCTCTTTACGTCTACACCAGCAAGAACGGGGTCGTGGTCGCGGTCGACGGTGAAGAAGTGAGTTTGTGTGGAGGCCTGGCTCTTTATGGGCCCTCAGTGAGGGTTTTTATGATGAGCTGAGGGAAATGTCACATGAGCTGTCAGCTAAACGTGCAGTTAATAACGCGCTTTATACCCTAATGCATCATCAAAAGGTAGGCAAAGTAGCCGTAGAAGGTAAATATTAATTTTAATTTGAAATAATATCAATAAATTTATTTACAAAAAAGGCTTATAACTAGGAGAGGTGCTAGCTTATTAGTAATTTCGAAAATACAATTCTATGATTTGTGAATAATCACTTCAATGCATGAGAACAGCCTTTTGCATTGCACAAATCACCAGTAATAAATTTGACGAGCAATAAATTTACGGACAGCAGATGACAGCGTCCCAAAATTTTGGTGGAATGGAATTGCAGTTTCGTGAAATTCAACAATGCGGTTGTGGTCAGGTGTACCGGTCGTGGAACCAGACATCGCGTTGGAGCGCTCGGACGGTGCGTCGTCTGCACGCTGGAGTGCACGTGCTCGTGCTCCACGCGCGCACGGGGCACGTGATGCGCACTGCCAAATTCACGACGTGGGAGCCTGCCAGCGCTGCTCAGCTCGTCACCGAGTTGCGAGCAGTGAACGAGGGACGAGTACTCGTACTTGTAGGAGCGGTGAGTTGCGAGCAGTGAACGAGGGACGAGTTCTCGCACTTGCAGGGGCTGTGAGTTGTGAGCAGTAGATGAGGGCTCGTACTTGTTGGGGCGGAGAGTTGCGAGCAGTGGACGAGGGACGAGTACTCGTAATTGTAGGGGCGGTGAGTTGCGAGCTGTAGATGAGGGCTCGTACTTGTTGGGGCGGTGAGTTGCGAGCAGTGGACGAGGATGTGCATTGATTCTCCGAATGGTAAGTCGAGATGAATTCATTGCTTTAACGCTAGTAAAATACGTCACAGATCCGAAACGGTTTCTTCAACATGAATTGTTTTTATTTTTTCGTGAGCGATAATTCGAATGTGATGAATGAGTCTTCCGAAATATATCTGCTAAATCTCTACTAAATTAAACTTACTGATTTATCACCAGCATCATAGTAAAGTATTCCTAATGAATATTCTATTCTGTGACTCATAAATCACAGGATAGCACTGCTACATGTAGGTAATTACGTCCTATGATGTTTATTACACTCACCCTACTTGCTAGTCACCCAGTAGACTTCTAGATGTTTAAGAATTACTGTTTCTGATTTCCATAATGAACAGCATGATATTAAAAGTCGAAGTAGAAAGCAGAGGAAAGGCTCCTGAATTCATGATGAAATTCATTTTTAATCAACATGCGACAATCAAGTCGCTAAACGTGTAATCATGAATGTTCATTATGAGTTAACTACCACAGCGGCGAACGATATGATATGAAGGCCTAGCTACAGCAGGACCCTTAATGTGGCCACGTAAACATAGCAGTATAACACCGTTACCTAACTAAATTCATCCCCTAACTAACATGTGCGTTAATTGAAGACGACGCCACTTCCGGCTTCCATATTCAACATAGCATCGCACTCAGAGAGCTCAGAGCAATGTTCTGCTGTTGGAGCAAGGCGGCCTCATTAGCGCTCTGCCTTCTCATTAAAGGCGATAATTTGGGATTAGCAGCGCTAACACCCCGTGAAATTTTGAACTTGAAAAGCAGGCTCCTTTCACACAGCGGCCGGAGGTTTGCTCTCGAATTGAGTCGGAGAACACTGACTTTTATTAAAACTAATTTATTTCTGAGAATCGGTCGGAAACATTTGCACTACCGTTAAATTTATTCAAACGAATAAACAGTATGCTTGTATTTAGTTCTGTTTTGTTAAGACAGGTTGTGGAAATTCGTCGGTCGTGCATCCAGTGTCAGTTCTAAACCAATAAAACTTTTGCTCTTTCTCATATATTTTCCTTTCATCTGAAAATGGAAATTATTGCGAATAAAATAAAATTTATCCCCTTTTTGAATTTTACGTTTCAAGCATCTTCCCAGTCACTTAGTGAACGCAACACTTCGTTTCTCTAGTCAATAAAACTTCGCATGTCTCACAAATTAGAGTTTTCAAATCCAACGTTACGTGCACAAATTCTATGAGTAGATGTCACATTACTAAGGCAAAACAACAATGATGCTAAGGTTCATGTGATATTAATGTATGGGACAAGCTATCGACGCACGAGCATCACATTTATGCAGGAACTTCAATTCAGTGGGAACCTCGACTTACGCTTCGGTTTCAAATTTTCTCAGCCCTGCGATAAGAAATTATCGTAATCGGCTCCCCCGCGTATTGCTCGCTTGATTAATCCCTTCTTTGTTCCGCTGAGCGTAATTATGAGCTCCCAAGGGAAATAAATGAAGAGAGCTCGGAGCGCTTCTGCTTCTCACTCCTCAAGACCGACAGCCTTTCATAATAGAGAGGAAAATTTGCTTCCTAGATTAGCTCATGAAGCAAACTTTTTGCGTATGATCTTTTGTAACTGAGTTGAAAATATTTCTATACAGCTTTTCTAGCTTTCCAAAATTTGAGGAACGACGTTCGAATTTTTTTCATAAAACATTTGAAATTCAGAGAACGTCATTCGACGGCATTCTCAACAGTATGGCACTTAAAAAATATTTTTCTAGTCTGTTTCATGCATAAATCCCTGACGTCGAGGAGGCATCTTTCCAGGCTCTTTTCCCAACACCTGATATCCAGGAAACATTTTTCTATGCTGTTTTCTCAACGCCTGTCATTCAGAAAACATCTTTTCACAATGTTTTCTCTACACCAGATCTCCAGGAAACATCATTCCAGACTGCTTTCATGACACTTGACATACAAGAGAAATTCCTGATAATCTCTTTCCCGAAGGTTTAGAAACATCAATAAACTCTTCTCTCGAATACCTGCCATCTGTGAAATGTAGCTGGTGAGTCTCTGGAAGGCCTTCTATTTGGTAAGACTCACCTATGACTTTTCCATGATTATGACCCCAGTATCTGAGCAACATATCTCATGGCAGTTCTGCCTCTATGGTTGATACACTCACCGAGTGTCACATGACGTACATACAAAGTATGGAGTATTGCATTCCGTAGCATTACGAACAGGAAAGGGCACTGACGTAATCTTCCTACGTAAAACATAAATCATCAAAAAAACCTCGCTGATAATTTTCTCACGGACTAAGCGACAATGAAACATGACTTATGACTATACTTTCAACACCTTGTAACTTTTCTTTTAACATAAAACAAAATTTGACACGGAGAAATCTTTATGCACCTGGGATGTCGACCTGCACTCTTCAGTTTAGCGCTACAGCGACAGGCGGTGTGTGAGAGTGTGCGTGGCTATGTGATTGCCATGTGGCATAAGTTCTTACAGTATACTTTTCGCAAAAAAGTGTTATTCAAGTTTAATAGGTCATAAAATTACATAATTCCGAGTTACATTCATTTATCAATCTGTAAAATTAAATGCTACGCAGAGTAACTCAAACGTTCGTATCAAATACCGTAGATTAATTTAGATATGCTTCCGTCGTCTACTCATTAAATTAGATTTGTCAGAACGTATTTACACTATATTCATATCTATAACCATATAACCTTTATTATGAAATCATTTTCATAGTACATTTAGGACACGCAGTTGTCAGTCAGTCCTGTGACAAGCGTATGACATACAGTATGTACGTGGGTCGCACGTACACAGCGTTTTCTCTCCGCACGTTCTTCTCCAACAGCCCGACTTCGTCAAGGACTTGACAGAAGTGGCAGAAGACCTCGTGAGCTCACTAGGCTCGCAATTCTTCCAGTCGCTCGTACTGTACGAGTCACTGGTGTTCGTAGTGAGGACAGGGGGACCGGTTCTCTACGAGGCTGCTCGCACCAAGTACGAGCAGCTCAGTACTGCAAAGCTGGCACGTGGGTATGAATGGGATGGACCTCCACTCGTCGTTGACGCCCTCATTGACGTCATAGAGACTCGTGAGTGTAGATGTAGCGAGCAAAATTGTTTCACGCTCCTCTCGACCTACTTGCACGAATGTGCATCACGTAACGTTCACTTTGACTTTGTTAGGCTCTCCAGTATCCCTCTGCTGGAACCTTTCACAATGTATGCAGCTCAACGAAATGCTGATTGGACTTTCGTTAAGAGAAGTACTGCACAACCTAGACTTACGAACATCCCTCCACGTACGAGAAACTTGGCGCGAAAATAAAAATTTGTCGTAAAATTCGTTTACACGCACGAAATTAGCCAATTCTTAACCGTAAGTCGAAACCAATATTCAGACAGTTTTTGTTGCTGTGGCGGGTTGCACGTAAAAAGAAGGGTGTTCGTAAGTCCAAGTTTCAGTGTATGTTATAAATTCAGTTGCAAATGTTTTTCAAGGGAATACTGCCGTGCTTTGTAGCAAATTTATTAAATGAAAAATGTTACATGGAACATTAAGTAATAAAACCACTCTGACCCGCTGGTCAACTCTTGGCGAATGTATTCTTCTTGCTGCTACGTCAAGCGCTCCTGATGTTGGAATATCCCATCTCCTCTCCTCACTCACCTCACACTCATCCTCACTCACCCTCACTCACCCTGACTCACCCCTCACTCAGAGTGCAACACGAAGCGATCCAACTTACTTTCCCAGTTGCCACTTTTTAGAACTCGTGCTGCCGCTCCATTTGTCACTTTAAGGAGCTAAGTTTTGTCTAATTTCTGTACCCACCTTCACTCTCTCTTGGCTACTCGGGATCCTCCTGCAGGGCTGTGGTGCACCGCTCTGCACCACCGCGTAGCTTGGCTTGTTTTTATCTCTATATCACTCTAGCTATCACTGCATCCCTGTAATTATCTCTGTATCACTCTAGTTATCATTGCATCACTGTAGTTATCACTGCATCACTGTAATTACCTCTGTATCACTCTAGTTATCACTGCATCACTGTAGTTATCACTGTATCACTACAGTTATCACAATATCACTGTTGTTATCACTGCATCGCTGTAGTAATACAGTGTTAACAATTAAGTAATTTATGTCTGTACCACATGAAATGCCCTGCTCACCCCCACGTGCCAACACGTGCACTGTACCGCTCACCCCCACGTGCCAACACGTGCAGCCAGGTGCCCCAGCACCAGCGTCCTCAGCAGCGACCACGCGCAGTTCTGTGAGACCCACGCAGGTTTCGGCGACTTCTGCGCCTGCAGCGCTTCCCTCGCCTCCGTCGTGCCGCCTCCCCTGGTGGGTGAGGGTGCCCACTGCCAGGCGGGAAAATGTGTCGTGATCAAGTACTAAAAGTTCATTTGTAAATGTAAACTACACCGCCTGTAGCCTGTTGAGTCGCTTTTTTTAAAGTCCCGTTTGAGCCTTTAATGATTCTTCTTCATCCTTTAATAAATATCCAAAACCAAAGAAAGTATCTCATTCTCTTCAGTCCTCATAAACCATAACTGTGATACGACGGAAAAACCCTTGTTTAATTATTGAGAAATGAATTTTAAATTTCTGCTGCATGTTATTGCTGAAGAGTGGACACAGCTACATGCAAGAAAGCGAGATGAATCAGAGTTTTGGTATCACGTATGCAGATGGAAAAATTAGTATAAACCGGAAACAGGTCCTCTCTTAGAGAGGTGTTATTGAAGACCAGGGACAACTCCTTAAATTAAAAAAAATGATAGAAAAATTGTAAATAAGGAGTTATCCCAGGTCTTCAACAACTCTTGTCCACGATAGGTAAATATGGATATAGATAATGTTCCTCCTGTGATTTTAAAATTAATCTTTTTTGACCGGCTTTTGGACAGTTCTCAGTTAAAGAAAAGTGGAAAATGACGCACCTAAAGTAAGGTAAAACTCCATTCTGGAAATTAAAGTTTTGTTATATTATAGATATGAAAATTTCGTTAATATACACGAAGATGACGTTCTGTACTCTCAACGGTTGAATACGCGGTTCTAGCAAGTATTCCTAGCTGTCGCAATACATTTTGTGAAGCATAATTCTCGCTTTGGCTTAGCGTGATCCACTTCACTGAAATATTTAGGTACGTATAGCTTGTTAAGAGAGTCCTCTATTCACAGCCAGTGAACAGATCCCTGCCTGTGATCGCCGTAGCCCTGGTGGGAGGGCTGCGACTCCCCCAGGTGCTGGACCAGGTGAGGGTGATCAGGTCCCACCCAGCAGGTCAGCACGTGCCCCTCATCCTGTGCCTGGACGGACCCAGGCCGGCCGCCCAGCACCTCGCCCAGCTCCTCAACATAAGTGTCGCCATCGCTGACAACGCTGCAGTCAAAAGAGGCGAGACTTGACCTTTTCAGGGCAGATGCAGACTATAGTCTACGGTAACTTCACAGCTTTTTTAGGGTAATTGTTGCGGTATTCCCAAAATGCATCCTGATCAGCAGCAACGAGAAGGCTGCGATGTGGCGCTCTGTTTTGCATTCAGATACGAGCGCCAACAACGTTTTATTAATTCCATCACGGTTTATCGCTCGTGGCTCTATGCCACATAACCACTGACGACTGAGACATGTAAGGGAAGTGAAGTTTAAGCTTATTTTCCAAGGAAAGCTCTCCGTGGTTACGTGAAAATCAGTTGGCTGAGCCGGGAGCCGAGCCTTAACTTCCCTGCTGAAAGGCTATCACGTTAACCAGTGCGCCATGGCGCCCGAAAAAATAAGATTTGTCAAATTAAAACTCGTCGTCATCCGCATTATATTTCAGGCGTGGAAGCGTTTCTTAAGCCCAGTCTTGGTATTGTGTCTCATACCGTGCGTGAGTGTTACCATCCGCCTGATTGCTTCACCCCATGTCGCTGTGTACGCCTACTGTCTTGTACCGACAGTCTACCCTTGCGAGTCTTCCGTCACCACGCCACATGCCCACCATCATCCCTAACATACTTCCATTAGCACGCTACATGCCCGCCATCACCCTCAACATACATCCATAACCACGCCACANATTACAATGCCGCAGCCCCCGGTCTACACCCTGACGTCCCAGACCCGGTGTCCCGCAGGAACGCTGTCTCGCATCAACATCATGATCCAGTTCGCGCTCACGGTCGTGTTCCGCCAGTTTGAACTCGCCCAGTTCGCAGTCATACTTGAGGACGACGTCCAGCTGTCGCCTGACATCATGTCGTGAGTAATGAGTCGAGGCCACAATGCAGAGATCGCCCAACAAGAGTTAAAGGATTTAACCTCGCATGTAAAAAATCCCGCGTTTCATGAGTCGCGGGAGAAAATGGGAGAAATTTTATTGGGATGATCGATTGAGGGGCATCTTTATATTGGATTTTGTCCTTGGTTGTAGCAGGGGTGACTTTACCATAGTGAAGTACAGCAGAAAAATTTATCCTCCATAGACTCGTTAATTATTCTGTTGTTTTCGCCTTACATTCGCCTCGCAGCGCGACAGATTTTAGCTCGTGGCCTGCTGGCTGGACCGGAACTATCCAGTTTCCGGCTATTGCATAGCAAGCGCTTATGTCCGAATGCCTTAAAACCTAAAATTTGAACGGAATTGTCAATAAAATATGATATGCTAACATAATATTTCTACTCATGGGAATATGCATACATGAAAGCAGTCATTTTCGCTTCCTTGTTTTTCATTTCCAGATCTTTCATGTTCATCCCTGGGAGGAAGAACACGCGAGTTCAATTGCTCAAAAAATACAATTTGCGTTCTGAGTTTTTCTTCTAGAAACTTTGTGATTTCATTAGCGATACGAAAATAGGCTAAGTTACTGTAGTTATGTAAACACTTTCTTTTTACGTAGGACCTGAATTGTTAGTGTTGGAAGTCAGATCCCAGTACGATGTCTGTGTAAGGAATACCTCTGGAACAGTAGTAGCTTTCTTTTTTTGATAGCTCATGAAGGGTCCAATTGTAGTTCTCCATTAAAGCTTGTCGGAAATGGGCGAATTTAAAACGCATCTGCGCCGCTGAGAATTAGGGCGTTTTCAGAAGGCATAAACGTGGGGGCTATGATAGGTTTGGTACGACTGAAAGGAGTCATTTAATGAAAAAATTTAGGAAATGCTGCTCTAGATGCAACACGTGCCACGGTGCCATGTCTAGCTAGCTGTGCATGGCATGTAAAACAAAGCTCGCTAGAAAGCGCCACCGCATAATGCTCGAGTCTGACGTGCCTAAATTGGTCACTGATGGCCAGTCATGTCTGATCACAGGTACTTCCAGCAAACTGCTCCGCTGTTGGCTCGCAAAAAAGAGATGCTGCTGTGCGTGAACGCGTACAACACGCACTCGTACCCCAACACTGCCTACAACCTCAGCAGGCTCATCCGTCACTCTGGTACCTTCGCATACGGCTGGATGATTACGCGAGCTGTAGGCAAAGAGCTGGAAGAAATCGACTTCTGGCCGGCAGAATACATCGTAAGTTCCTTGAATCGTTAGCGGCGGAATGCTCTAAAGAAACAGCCCGCTTCGTTACTTTCAAAGATGATAGATTCTTTTAGAATTCATCGCCCTTGTATGGACTGGTTTTGCCGGCAAATTCTAATTTTAACTGAACTTCAGACGCAATGGTACTTTCAATCGTGCTTCATCATTCTTTTCAAGTGAAGAATCGAAAAGGGCATTTTCTCAGAGCTTTAAGAAAGTCTGCTTATGGTCTTATGGTATGATGAAGAAGTAATATATGGCAATGACTCTTACTTCAAAAATATCTTATAGTATTCAATTACCCCTGGAAAAATTTAGTTAAAATAAGGTCATAGAGGGATATAGAATTTATCTTTATCTTTTAGAAGCACGAGGGTAGTTCAAAAACACGCGGACTGCCTCCATGATCCGAGTGCCAAGAAGATAAAACATATCGTACTTGTAGGCTAGTCAGAAGATCGAAAAACTCTCACTGGAGCCTGTCATGTAGAAGTTTTGAGGAAATTGAGAGCAGAATTAGCTAACAAGCGTCCAGGAAGGCTCCATCGTGGAATCCTCTTCCTTCACAACGCCCCAGCGCATTCTTCACGAGTTACAAAAGAAGTTTTGAGAGAATTTCAATGGGAATTTGATGCCACATCCACCTTGTAGCCCAGACCTAGCCCCACCTGACTTCTTTTGATTCCCAAAACTCAAAGAACAGCAGAAAAGGGTCCATTTTCATAGCACTGATGAAGCAAATCACGCAGCAAAAACATGGCTCATAAAAGGGTCTGTAGATATCTTCAAAACTGTCCAAAAGAATGGAAGCACCGCCTGGAGAAGGGCATCAACCTTCACGGAGATTATGGTGAAAAATGCATCCGTTTTATAGAAAAATTAATCGAGAATTACAAAATTTAGCGTATTTTTTGAATGCCCCTCGTATGTTGTCGCTAGTTGAATACTTCCTACATGGCCAAAAAATTAATACAGATTTAAGTGTAGGTGAGCTGCGATGGTCTCACATCGTACAACCCAGTCTCGCTCTAAATCTTCTGGGCTTGAAGGCTCTTAAATTGAATCTTTACCTTCATCCGAATATTTTCATTTCGATTCCCGTCGGGAGACTGGCTAGACCCCTTACGAACGCTGATGAGATGCCTACTGAATCACCTGCTCGTCTTGACGCTCGCTCTAAGTCACTCCATGATTCAAACACCAGCGTTTTCCCGTCTTGAGTCTTGCGCCCGAGGTAGAAATATGGTTCTACACATTTATTTCAATTGCGAGGAATCTATTTCTTTCTATTTTGATTAAATAATTTCGTGCGCTAACAGAAACAACCCCAAATGATGATTCTATATTTACCATGCTCCATCGATAGTATCGTACTATTCAGTTTCGAACCAAAGCAAAGTCTTCCCTGAATGAAGAAAATATAACTATTGTTTTGTAAATTGATTCTTCCTGCTGCTTATCATATGATTTTACTGTGCTCATTATTTTCCAAGCTTAAAATTTTCATTGGAAACATATTCTGAATACTTCATCGGCCTATTCCTTTTCAGTAGAGGAAGTTTCTTCATCCTCCTTTACTCATCCTTTAAATACCTATATAATCACAATAAATTGGTCATTCTCTGCCGGTAGCCTTTGATTACTATTGATCACATTCGTCCACCACATCTTTTCAAGTTATTCTTGGATTTTTTACATTTCTTTCGAATTTACTCCAAGCGAGAAGTATGATTTCAACACAAACCCCACGCTCTAGGTTTGCTATGGACGGCGTGTCAGGAAAAATAAATACCGTAGATTCTGAGAACGGAGAACGACTTGAACGCTGTAGGACTGACGGCTGCAGTCAAGTCAATTCAGAGACAACTTTCTCATGAAAAATTCCTGTACCACACGCATGGATTGTCCGTGTTGAAGTATCTGACACCATACCACGGATATCAAGAATATTAAAAATTTATAAACCTATACAACACACCTCATCAATAAAGCTTAGTTGTACTATGTGTGAGTGCATACTGTCGTTGTGAAATTGAGTGATATTTTGCATGCAAGCTCGGTTTTTGAGATATGGCGTGTTTATTTTACGCACGATTTGATCTGTGTGCTAAATTTTTTAGTACTAGGTAATCGAATATACGAACCCGCTCTGATTCGAAGAGCACATGTCTCGAATGCCCGTGGCTAATTGTTTGGAGCACGAATCAGATAGTGCTTAGTATAACAAGCTTGTGATATCACTAGAAGCACACCAGTAATTTGATGCCTGAACTTTCAGACGAGTGACTGGGACTTTTTCTACCGCGGCAACGTGCAGGGACGCCGCCATATCCTGGCCCCCGAAGTGTCCCGGTCCCACCACCAGGGGGCGGGAGGCGTGCACATCTCAGGTGCATGTTCATCTTTGCTGGTGCTTTTATAACATTTAGTCTAAATTCCTTGAATAAATATTACACATCTGTAAGGAGAGAACGTTTTAAGATGGCTTCACATCGATTTCTTAAACATTACTTTGTTTGCGCAGGAATAGAACAGGAGCGTTACTACAACGCCAGGCTTTTCAACTCAAACGTCTCCTACGTCAAAATGGACGTTGAAAGGTTAGAATTATTTGACCCTCCAAGGCATTTGCACCGCATATATCGACCTGTCCTGCCTGGGCAGGGGGGATCTGCCGTATCACTGCTACCATCAACGCATTATGATATTGCGGAGCGATCTGCAAAGTCAGAGAGACTTTCCACGATCTCTTGATACGATTTCAAACAAATTGTGATGCTTCAATGATTGCTTGGCTTGTACAGGGAAGATATTAAAATTCGCTCACCATGGAGTACATGATACAGGTATAATTTCACTAAAAAGTTAGTGTGCTCGGGTGATCTCAACTTGTATCTAGCGTTATGTTCTACAGTGTTGCCAACTTATTACAAGTGCATATAAGTAACTGGGCTAGAACAAAGCAAATTCTTTTAATTTTATATCAGTAATAGAATGAATATTTTGCGCTGCTGTAAGAATGAATCGGGCAACTTGAAATAAAGCTATATAATAATGTCTTTCAGGTAAAAGTACACATCTTTGTGTTATTTACTAAATCAACTTCTGCGGCAACCACAGCAGAGAGCAGTAGAAAATTAAATGATGTAAAGAGCGTTCTAGAACTCGCACCTTTGTGCACATATTCATTACATAATAGAGCAGATAAGTAAATATGAATGACAATTACGCCCAACATAAGAAGTGAACCCTTTTGGCATCGATTACACTTTGGATATTATATTTTTTTTATAGGAACGCCTGCAGTTTATCATGTTCTTTTCGTTGCCTGACCAATCAGTATCTCGCCTAGCGCCATGGTAGCAATGCTAACCATGCATAGTAAGGCAGTGAGGAACACATTGGCAACGAATTTTGTGGCAAATGCTAGTTCAATTTATCGATTTACCTAGTTTCAGAGTTTTACGGAAGTGTTTGGAAGGAACGTGCGTATCGTGGGACTGCCGCGATGTCAACGAAAGAGAATTAAGACATAATGAAATTTTACTAAAATTTTATGCCTGCCCTAAAGCTTACATGGAGACACGTAACATACATCGAGAGGCGTCTCCATACACGGGGGCCACATAGAAGTGAAGGAGTGGCTCACGCGTTTTTGCTATTGAAACGAAATCACGACCGTTCTGGGACACGTGCAAGAGAAGGTATTAGAGAAAACATCGCGGGCGTGCATGCAGCTGTTAGGGAACAGCATGTAATGTCGGACGGCAAAGCGCTTGTAGGATTTCGTTTATTAGAAAATATAAAAGTTGTATGAGCAAAATTAGTAACAAACGCACCGCGACGACACACCTACCCATTCACCGCAGCTTGCGCAGCAATTTTTGGCTGGACATGCACAACATTTTTCAGGTTTGAAAGCTATAACAGTTTCTTGATTATGCCTCTTGTCACATTTACTTTTTGAAATAAAATTTAGTTTCAGAGAAAATAAATACTTGCGCGCTATAATAATCCAAGCGAAGGAAACGAGGCAATAGCTGACTATCCCAGAAAGTGAATTCCAAGAATTTTAGAATAGAAACTTCAATTTGATTCATCATGAGGAGGACACAGAGTGAGATTCCTGGTTGCCCTTAATTTTCCTTCAGAAAAATGAGTACCCGGTAGAATCATGCGTCATGCAGGTGCCACACGTATAGCCATTTAGCTACGTACACGTACGCGTTCCACGTGCACTTTAACCAAATTCAGCCATGCGTACAGCCACTTCCAGCCATTGAGCCACAGCCACGCAGCGGTCAGGCATCCTCACTAACGTGCGGTTCTCACCGACAGCGCTTCCCGCACGCGCTACATTCGCTTCCACTTGGCCAGAGTGCGGCGGTCTGTGCAGTTAGACTTGCGCAAGCGGCATCCCTGTAAGACCGGCAGGCTGGACCATTATCCGGTGAGTGGTGAGGCAACTATCTGGTCAGGCGTAGGGTGAAATCTGATTAGTGGTGAGGCAATTGAAGTGGTGACCATTGACCTGCTAGTGAGGTAACAACCGTCTGGCCAGTGGTGGCCGGCGACTGCCAAGTGGTGCGACGTTCGTAGAACTCCTCTACTTTGTGAGATAACTGAGCGGTCAGTGGTCCGCTAGAGGCTTTGGAGAAAAAGAATCTCTCATCCGCACGTCCAAATAAAAATATGTTCCCACATCTACAGTATACGGCGTGATGCCAAAATGCGACCTCAACAACTGATGACCTCAACTTAGCAAACCTATCCCCATACTGACTCAAAACTGCGTCGGGTCCCCAGTATTTTTCATTTTACCTGACCGACTTCCCACGCCTACGTTTGGGGTTGCGGTCAGCTACTCCAGCGTTCCCCTTGCATTCTCCAAATTCTTGGGATTTCCCCAGCTCATGTTGCCATCTGGACTCGGCGCTGCGCACTTAACTTGCTTGGGAATGCAGTCGGTGCTCGCGGTCGCTGCCTACGTTAGGAATGCGCACAGCGTCTTACGCGCCTCTCGCATTCCGATGTACAAGCACAGATCAAGTCTGCTACAAACTACAAACCTGTCTACATATATACAATGAAACCCATTTTATACAATAGGTAATACTAACTGCATTAAGTAAGCGTGATGTACTTACAATACCCAGTTCTACTGTGATACAGTTACTCTGGATATATAACGTTTCAGTATCACAGAGTCAACGTCAACAAAGGTCACCTAGCAATTTCAAAACTTAAATAATTCCCACTGTCCAACTTCACTTCCTCTGAATAATTTAACTCCATCCAATCGCATGTAAACAGGCCTCTTGGAATGAATTTTGCTATAAATGAACCGGAATATAAAGTAAGAAGTGTCTATCGGAAAATATAGGTTCTTCCTGATGTCGTTGGGAAAGCCAATGGAAGAAAAAAACAAATTTAATGAGCTCGATTTGACGAGTTTTCGTAAGGCGGAGACGCAAAATTGCTTCTCCAATCTTCCTTGGCGGCAGGCTACGAAACTTTGAAAATTACCTTCTCCTTCAAATGCTTCTGCGCCGGGGGAAGGACAGGGAGTGCTGCGGAATGGTGATGCCAGGAGGATGGCTGTGTGGGCTGTGTGGGTTGGAGGGCGTGGAAGTGGAGGGTTGTACGGGCTGGAGGGCGTGTAAGTGGGGAGGGGGAGGCTCTGTGGACTGGAGAGCGTGGAAGTGGGGAGCTGTGTGGGCTG
>VOMN01030562.1:0-17712 GCA_014899125.1 Orchestia grillus
TATGTGACCAACTTTGGAATAAACTATTTTTCTTTTCTTTTTTCGTTTCTTTCTTGTCTTAAGTCGTCTAAAGCTTGTGGTGAGGGTATGTAAACCTTTAATTTTACATGATCCCACAAAAAGTCACAGGGTGTCAAGTTCAGTGACATAGGTGGCCAGTCTGGCTCAAATCCCATTGCCATTATTCTACATGAAAGGCGGTTTGCAAATAATTTTTAACGACAATATTCGATGACGAGGTGCACCATCTTCCATTCACCAAATTTCGTTGAACTGATCACTGTAGCTTGTTACGAGTTCTGGAATTATTCTTTTTTTTGCAATTGAAGGTAACATTCATCAGTAAGATTTATTTCGTAGAATCTTGGTCCGATCACAGTTCCATTGTTGTACAGATCAGCCCACTCAGACGCCTCTCGGCTAAGTGGAACATTAAAAACAATATTTTCAGGTGGAAATTTCTTGGGGGAATAAGGTCTAAAATTTTGTTTGTTTATTTCTCAGTTCATACGAAAAGCTGCCTCGTCACCTAGAACTAGACATCTGAGAACTCGCGCTGGTTGACCCAAAAACCACTTACAAAATGCCAGGCGTCTTGGAAGATCTACAGCTAACGCATCTCTGTTCAATGAAAATTTTATAAGGACGAAATTGTAGGTCCTTCTGGACAATGAGCGAAAATGATGATTTTATCAATCTGAAGGATTTTTGCAGCTGGAAATGTTGGGGTTGTCTTCAATTACTTGTCCGATTTGTCAATAGCAATGTTACCTTCATTTTTGATGATTTTTTACTGCCTTTATTTAATTTAAGTACGGGGTACTCACTGGATTAAATTTTCTCACTGTGCCGTGAATGGTACTCCTCAGAGGAAATGATCTTTCGTGGGAAGGTTTCTTCGAATCTCTCTTTTACCAGTTTGGAACTTTTGTTTTGATGTAACAATTCACGACGAAACCTCGCTGGTTCTTGGTAAGCTACATTTTGGAAAGTGCAGTAAATATGTTTTAAATTGAATACTTTTGATATCTTTATGCATGGTAGTATTAGTGATTTGGGATACCACAATTGAGAGGGTTCGTTTTTTTTGCCGGGCACCTTGTATAAAGTACTACTACTGATAACGTCTCAATTATTTATTTGTGTTATATTAACGTACAGACCGCCTTCAAACAAATCAGGGTAAAACATCAATAATTATTGAGGGTAAAAATTTCGAGTAGAGCGCAAGGTTAGTGAATCGTACAAAAATGAAACAGTTAAAAGAAATGTTACCAAATAAACTAATTATTTCATTTCAAATTAAGGAAGATTGTACCAGGTTAATTTTAATAACTGTTTTTAATAATAATAAAACATCCATTATTTATTTGAACTATATCACTAATACTGGTCAAATGAAATTGTTATCTCCAGTTGCCAATCTGTAGCGGTCTTTCATAGTTTGACGCATACAACTTCTTTGTTGAGTTGAGTCGTTAGGTTTTCGCCTTCTCAGTAGCACTTTGTCTTGTCCTTTAGGTGGGCTCCATGGTGTAGTGATTAGCGTGATGGCTTGCAGCCGAGAGGAGCAGGGTTCGAATCACGGCTCAGTTGAGGCATTTCACGTAACCAGGGAGTGTTTTCCTTGGCAAAAACAAGTTTAAACCACACATTCCTTACATTTCTCACCACATCAGTAGTTGTAAGGCATTGAAAACCCAACGGTAAAATCTGTTGGAATGAATAAAGGTTCTCAAATGTTCTTTTTTATACGAAGGCCGAAATCTGTAGGGGCTTTTGTTACGGCATAAAAAGTCCTTAAAAACAGCACACCGATCAACATGGACGACAGATGCAAGTGGGCACCGCAAAAACAGCAGAGGGTCTGTTTCTTGACATCACCGTTGACACTGGGCTTGAGATACCTAAAAAAATTCGATCAAATGAGAAATTTTATTTAGCACTTATTTCTCTTTTATTGTCCCTAGAGAGCTCAAATTAATCTTAAATAAAAGCTCATAATTTATTAGTTCATGTTAGCTCCTCACACATAATAATTAACTCCCTCATTTCCTTCTGTATTCGACCAATGAGCGATCCCCTATCACATGAAGTCCCACCATTCTTGAAACATAGTTCATTTCTTACCTAATTTGCCTAGAGACATCAAATTACTTTCAAAATGATCCTTGTGACAATTCTTGTGAGCATCATAAGTTTTAATTCTCCTCCTCTAACCTCACGTGAGGGGAGGGGCAAGTACCCAATACATATTAAATTGCTTCTCATTTCCAACCTATTCCACCTAGAGAGCGCAAATTAGTTTCAAATGAAAGCTCATAACATTTTCGTTTCCCCGTGCACAAACGTAGGAATTAGCCATCTCATTTTCTCCACATGGGACCAGGGCCCGTGATGTGACCCGAGTCCATGTTGGACCGCTGCCTGGAATTTGATGTGGTGCTGGGTCCATCTCAGAGCGATGATATTACCTATTCATTGCCCTCCTTTGGTGTTGGTAAAGTGCTAACTAAAGTTTTCAGCTTAAGCTATAGAGAGAATATTTTATTTTGTTGTGTGAATTTAACGAAAATGTGCACAATGTGTTTTTCTTAGAATCTCAAGGATTGCAAGGCAATTTTAGCTATTATTGTTTATTCTTCATTACACAATTGTGAGGTTGGTGATCGACTTCCACCTTCTGTGCTCTTAACTCGCTAACTATTTCAGGAACTCTGCCTGTACCCAAATCCTAGGATAGCCTCTTTTCATTTCCTTCCCAGCGCCTGCCGCACATTTTTTGAGCACGTTCGCTATCGCAACATTGTGTGTAATTCGTCTGTGAAATGAACGTATTAGTAACGATAATTTATGAGCTCGTTGAGTTTTATCCCTCAACCTCACTTGTTTCGCCCCCATACTTGTTGTATTCTTAAACTTCTTCATCGACCTTGTAAATAATATTAAATCAACTTTCGGCCATGACTTCTACATAGGAGACACCTCTTTACTCGAAATTCAACTGGTTCCGGCAATGACACAGAGAAATCGGTGAAATTTTCTATAAAATATACGCTACCTGATTAATTTAATATTGAGGCTTTAGACATCTGCATGGTATTATAAGAATCAGGTTTGATGAAAATGATAGGTTTTCCATTATTTTGAAGCAATATCTACTTTTATAAAGTACAATTTTAACATGAAAAATTATTATCTTCTGCGTCAGAACTCAGAAGAAACGGTCGAGTACTTACTTCCGTTAAGTGCAAATTAGTGGCAGGAAAGAGTGCAACAAACCAGCCCAAAGAAAAAAAAATCAGCTCTCTCTTGTTGTACAGTCATTTTTAAAGTGAACCGAAAATAGAAATTATGTAACTATGATTGTGACGTGAGCACGGGGGTCGGACCATCAAACCGGCTCGGTATCCTTCAGTAGACACTCTTCCCAGTCGGGCCAGAGGCGTTCCTTCACCCTCTCCAAGTAACCCAGCAGGTTAGGCAAGTCCTCTGTAAGTATAAAAACAACTGAAATAGCTTAGAACATCCATTCGCCCCCAGCATATAGCACTACATCGGTTTCAGCAAACAACCGCTTCACAGTTGTCCCCCTCATGCATAGAGCGGTAACAAATGAGGCGAGAATAAAATATCACGGTGAATATTTGTGTCATTAGAAGGAAACGCGGAGGTAGAACGGTTGTTTGCTGAAACCGATCTGGCGCTCTGTGCAAAGACAACTATATATCTATGAAACTACCCCTACAGCCATACTAATCTGGTGTTTCCTCCACTTGCACTTGGGTGGGTAGCCGTTCAATGAAAAGCGAGATTTGCTGAGGTGTTAATTATTTATGTTTCATTGAGCTTCAAACATGCCTGCCATCATAGTCCAGCGGACGTTCATCATACATGTGTAAAGAAGAGCTGAATGTAAATTTGCCTCGACTAAAGTAATCATTGTGTCGTGTAGTGGAAAGCTGCTGGGTAGTACCGTCATTTTACAAGGCTATGACGGAGGTAGATTGCAATCTATCTAGAGGAGGAGGAATTAGCGTAACTTCATTGGTCATATGTCTGATGCGTAACATGTACTGTACATTAGGAGCCATAACCCTGATTTGGCTGTACACAATACACTTATTTTGTAACGTTTTCAAGGCATTGTAAAAATACTAACACCTATGAGAATATATTGCAACTAGCCTCTATAAAGCATAGCAAAATAGGTTTCAATACTTATTAAAATATTCGTTTTCATGCCTTAAAAATTGCTAGTTTAAGCAATGCCAATAGACTATTGCATGCAGGCCCAATGCTTCATGTGACACTGATAGCCAAGTTTGTGCCAGTGGAGACCCCAGATCTGCACCCTCGCATATTGAATGCGGCAAGCGTCGACATTAAGTTGTTAGCTTGACTTCCAGATTAATACATACTAAAATCATTGATTATTTAAAATAAAAATCCATTGTGATTTATGAATTTTTGCGATTTAAGACAATTCTATGCTCAAGATTTAGAATAATTATTCAAGATCAAGCTGCTGTTATACACAACGTCTTGAAAGGTGGGAATCATTTACATTATACCTTTAATGTATTTTTCGTAGGGACTACCGGGGCCGTTGTAGACCACCTGGCACAGCGCCCCGAAGACCGTGCAGTCTACCACGCTGGGGATCTCTCCGAGCAAGAAGGGCTTCCTGCCTGCAACATCGAAATGAACTTTTCTGTACCCGTGTCATTAACGTGTTATCATTCTTCGAAGAGGTCATAAAAGCTGTAGTTGATCAAAAAATGTTAGAAGCAGAACATTATTTGATGTGTATAACATTGGTATGCTCACAAATGTTTGAGGAACGAAATGTGTTGCTGTAAATTAAATTACCTAGGTATAGAGAGACTGCTTCCAAATCCTTCTTCATGAAGGAATGAATTTCCGCGTGAGAGTGTCGGCCAATGCCCTGTAAGTAGAGCACTTTCTTCAGCTGGTGCCGAAAAATCTTGAGCGTGAGCAACAAAGTTGGAGGCATCTTGTAAAGCTTGGCAAGCGTCTCCCCCTTGTCCTCGACGTGCCTCCACGACATCACGCCCCTGAACATGAAATTAATGTCCAGATGTACTTACCCTGACTAGAAATACGTACATGTTTGATGACAACCAGCAATAATGTACAGGGTGGGCCACAAGTAAGGTCACCTTTCAAAATAATTATATCACTAGTACCACAGCGGGCGCGGAGTTTTTTCACCGTATCAGTGCTACCGTCGTGGGCAAGGAAGGGTACTTTGCTTATTGATCACCATATACGAGTAAATCAAACACAAATTTATGCCCACAGCAGGCCACTGCAGAATATCCAGTTGAATCGTGAACACATTGCTGTGCTACACTGTGATACTAAAATTTTTCATTGAATAAAAACGTACGAGCACATTAGTTCGTTGAAATTATGGGAATTGTCAGACATTAAGTAATTTCAGAAACGCTTACCTGAAGAAAAGAGTTTTTAGTGGCAATATTTTTATACAGGGTGACAGAAAATCGCGAATTTCTAAAAACTCAATAAAAATAGAAACAATCTAGCAAAATTTTATTGACAGCAATTGAACTACTCAAACTTCCATTTTAAGAGACAGGTATCCAAATTATAAATGCTTGGAAATTACGCCTCGTTGATCGCGTCCTTCTCTACGAGTACGTCCTTCCAACGTGCCCTGGAGGTGCCTCATTGATTGCTGTAACATCTCAACTGGGACCCCATGAATGTTGTCTTGAATTCTTTGCTTTAATTCGTCCAGTGTGTTCGGCCGGGTCGTGTAGACCCGTGTAGACCAGACTGTTGCGGTAGCCCCACAAGGGCACCTCGTGAGATGTCGCCACAATCAGCGAGGAGCCTCCACAGCAGATTGAAAGAATGCTCACGTATAGGAGGACGCTATCTACACGAGGTAATTTTCAAACATTGATAATATCGATTACTGTTTCTTAAAGGCAAATAGTAATAGTTCAATTGACGTTAATATTTTTTTTAATTTTTCCTATTTTACTGTTTCTTTTTTTTTTTAATTTCATTTTTCTGTGTTACCCTGTACTACTTTTGCATGTTTATTTGTTTGTCCGGTTGAATTGAAATAGAGTGTATTTAGTAATGACGTATGTGCTGTGGAGGTGAACTGTATTAAAGGTTCACTTCCAACGGACACTTTTCAGTTCAGCCCAAACACTCAAATGCTGCACCTAAAGATGTTCTTTTGCTATTTTCGTTATATATTATGGAATGGATGAAACTTCAATTACATCTATATATTTTGTCCCAACTAAGATAAGTAAAGTCAAGACATCAATGAAATCAGAAAACCAATAAAATTTTAAACATATACGAGTCTCATTTACGATGTTCAGTGAATTTAGCTCCTCATCTATAATACAAGTACAGCTTGTGACGATGACCCAGCGGCTGAGGGTCGGTCAAGAAGTTCAAGATAAGATGACAGGTCACTTCATCGTCTAAGGTCAGGTGACAGAAGAGCGCAAAAACTAAAATACACGACCGTAAAACACCTTCAGTACCGGCCTGCTAGTGAGGACCCTGCTTCAGGTCAAGCTCGATCCGTCGACGTACCAATAAAAGTGCTCGTCCAGCATGACCCTCATGGCCACCCCCACAGCACGCTCATGGCTGGGAAGATCCGCGTCTGGAAATTTGTTGAACATTTTCTGCAGCCTCTCTATGATAATTTCCGAGTCAGCGATGTCCTCTCCATTGACGGTAATCCACGGTGTTTTGCCCTTGGCGCCGAATGGGACGTTGTATTCTCTCTGTCGAGAAGGTAACGACTTGAACGACGAGATTAACTTCAGGATTCTTAAAGGCTATTCCTTTTACCAAGAGTCAAAAACAAAAAACTTCATTCACCTTGAATGAAAGCATTTAAGAAATGCAGAACATAATTCACAATATCACTAAGTTTTCAGCAGACCTTCGGGATTAAAATATACTAAATTTATCTAGTATTTAAATGAAACACGCTGTACTCATTTCACAAATTAATAAGTTATGGCGACTCTACGAGCCGGGCGAGCATGAGTTAAATAAAGGTAGTAAAGACTACAATGACAGCAATTCGCAGTAATGAGCGTCGCACTGAGATCTGAACGTACTGGAAGATTTAGACGCAATTAATCCGACTAGTATTTAACTGATTCAACTCAGAATTTTATTTCCCTAACTCTCCCGCATTTGCGGACTTGCAGAACTCACATGCAGCAACTCAGTTTGACCGACAACAAACGTGCTGCTCTAGGTGGGTTATCGCTGTATTTTAATAGAGATTAAGTTCAATGTCCCAACTCGCCGTTCGAGCAAGTTCTATCCTCCAGCAAGTTCTCAGTTTCGGACCTATGACAAGTATCTAGCCAATTTCAAGCCTAGCCTGACGCCCTGCGTCTTTTCTAGGTTTAGCTCCAATCACTGATACTCACAGAGTGCCCCCAGACTCCGAACTTGTTCCCTCTACTGTAGAACTTCGCTATGGTGTCAAGCGCCTATTGTGCCACATCGAGAACAGTCCCACGCCTGCAGCACTGGAATTCAACCGTTCAACCGTTCACCCGTCTCAAAGTATGCTCTGGAATTTCCCTCGCTGGCTAGAGATGTATCCCGTTACCGCGTTCGCTCTCCCCTTCGGCATTGCTTAATTAGCTCTGCATGGGGCTCGGCCAAAGAATGCGGCGCTTATGCATGTGCACAACTTCTCCCGCATCTCTCACCTGCATACTATCGCACGGCCTGGATACAGTTTAGCCTACAATATAGTCTGCTACAAACTTTATATATATATATACACTGAACGTATAATTTTATACACAAGTTCAAAAAATGGAATAAATGTTGCCTCCAAATTTTCGTTTAGTGAAGAATTTTTTTCTTCCGAATTCGTCTCGCGAGCTGAAGGCCTTCCAAGAAATGCATAATTGGTGGCGCCTCCGAGCTGTATGCTGGGAAGATGGAAACTGTCATTGTGTTATTTTATTTCTCTTTAACAGTTCTTGAAATAGGAATCAAATCTCTCTATTTTACGCAGATAGGGAAGTTTTACTGTGAATGCTTTCTTTCAAAGCACAGATTTAGAATTTACGTTCTTGAATCCCTCACCAGCACATATCGCCGAACCCAGAACAATAGTTTTCTTTGTGTAAAATAACGTCTATACGGTCCTTACGGTTTCACTAAACATGAGTTGGAGGCGAAGACATGTGCAATTTTTTACAATATTTTTTTTAAGTGACTGTGACTTCAACTCTGCGGTATAGAGCGAGGGTTAAGACAATGGACTAGGTTTATTTACGCATCGGGTCTGACTCCCCTTGCAGTATAAGAAGAATTATTACACCCTTCTCACTTTATACTTGATGTTGGTGAGCCTGAAGAAGGTCTCAAGCTTGACAGAAGCAGGCGCAGGGCACGGGCAGACTTTCCCAGGAGGGAGGGTGTGGAGCACCACAACGTTGCGACCCACGGAGTCCCATTCTGCTCTGAATAAGTGCCGCAAACGAGAATAAGCGCGAGATATTCGATACCAGACTTGAAGCGTGGAGTGACGTGCGATGCGAAGGTCTAATAAGGATGTTCGGACGCCAGCGAGCAGAACAACTGTGTTGAGCGTCATGACCTACCGGCATTCCATCGTTCGTAACGCACAAAAAAAAGAACCTTTATTAATTCCGACACGTTTTACCGTTGGGTTTTCCAAATTAAAAACCAAAGCCAAAGCAATTAGCTTTAATCTAATTTATAGCCAAAACAAGGTTTTTAATGGTACAAAGCTTTATATGTTTACCATACACGTTCATACAAGCTCATGGATCATAAGACGGAAAGCCTTTTCTAAGAAACTGGGTCAGATGAAGAGCCTACTCTAGGGCGCTAGGGCAGATGGAAAACTTTCTCTAGGACTTTCCGTCAGATGAAGGGCCTACTCTAAGGCGCTACGGCAGATGGAAAACTTTCCCTAGGACTCTTGGTCAGATGGAAAGCCTTCTATGGGACTCTTGGTCAGATGGAAAGCATTTTCTATGACGCTAAATTAAATGTATATCTGTCTCTAGGATGCTAAGTTGGATGGAAAACCTACCCTAGGAAGCTTGTTCAGATAGAAAGCCTTCTCTAGGATGCTAAGTTAGATGGAAAACCTTTTCTAGGACGCTGGATGAGATGGAAAGCCATCTCTAAATGACTAGGCCAGATGGAAAGCCCTCTCTAGAACGTTAGCTCAGAAATGATCGATCGCAGCACTCGCAGAATTGGCTGCTGTAATTTCACATCAGAATCTAGGATTCTCGTAATATAACAGCCGTAGTATTTTAAGAGACAAAACTAGAATTACTCTTTGCGTTCTGCTGTAAATAAATACGATGTAAATTGAAATTATCTATTGGTGATGTATTAAATAAGGTATCGTGTAGTATTAACGGGAATTCCATCACGATACGACCTCTACTTTATCGTCCCGAACGTGGCTTACTATTTATCATTACCTAAAATTATTATAGGACTATTATTGTTATCTCAGAGTGGCAAGATGTTGCGTAGAATTTTGCAAACAATTTTGAAGGCAATGCAATTTCTCTTCATAGAGTTCCACACTATATTCACTACGAATTACCAAACGAATCAAAGGAGTTTGAATCCTAATCCTTGTGAATGTCAATTCCAACCAAACCTGCTCAATAACGTGTCGGATGAAAGCTTGAATTTTGTGTGTCCACCGTATATTTTAGGATACATTTGATCCAGAAAAGAGTGCACTCCCTTCGATATTCTGAACGGAAGGCGACCAACAAATTGCTTCAAATCACAATATTACCTTAACCGTCGTTTTTTGATAACTCCGTAGATTTTTACAGTTCCAAACACTGCCACCGCGGCCACAACACACGTTCTGTAGCGCCTCAAGAAGCTGCCAGCGGCCGCGAGGAGCGATGACCCAAAGGAGTGTGACGACCAGCAAGCCCCGCCTCCTTGAGGTGTGTAGGCCATCTGATAAATAATTTATTAATTAAAATTGGGAATACTAAAAATACGCACCTACGTTTTTCACGTTATTCGTATGAAAGTATTGGGGTAGACTTTGTCATTTAAAATATACTCCTCATGAGTTTGGCGATGTACATATTCTAAATCTATGCTTGCTTAGAGTACTACATTCGAATTTCTATGTTGTGTGTCTCTCAGAATGTATGGATTTGTCTTTTTTCGTCTACAACGTACACACTCCAGTGTTTGTTTACATTCTGCACGTTTCTCTTTGTTTACATCACACACGTTCCTCTTGGTCTACATCAGGTACGTTGTATCCATTGACTCTGCTGGATAACTCAACTAGTCGAATTTGTGAAGAAAAAGTTCTCTAGCTCGTTCCGTATTCTCCAGTTATTTATTGAAGTGAAGATCGAAATCGCCTCTGGAACCATATTTACTTCCCGGACACACAGGTCTTAGCTAATAGGCTTTTTACGTGCAAAATATTTCTTTAGATCTCTATCTACTTTCATTCCTTTTCTCTAATTTAACATACATATGCTTTAAATAAATGCATTACAGGCGATGTGCCACACGTTATTTACCGTGAGTCAAGCTGCACCACACCTCTGCTGTAGATGTGACGCAGACACATGCAAGGCTTTCGTACATTCGTTAAATTTTGCTCACTTCTACGATGTATGTGAGGACGTTTGAATAATCTTCCATTGTAGTGGCTATTCCTTGAACTGAAATTTATTATCGTTGAGCACCTTTTGATAAAATAGCTCAGAAATTAATTACATTGATGAATCACATCGTGATTCAGTACTCAAAGTTGTACTTTGAAGGGACCGAATCCACGTGAAACTATCAACACCTACTACAACTGAATGAAGGAGTACTCTTCAGAGCTCTTATATGTTGCTTCTTATCATGTTAAAACCTCTCTACGTCTGTATTAATTAAAGTAATACCGCTGACCTCGAAAAAATGGCTCGTTTTTTCCCAGCACCTCACGCCTCTGCCGCAGTAGAGCACAGAGGGATGACTGGCTGGCCCACAGCCTCAATGTCGGTGCCGCTTGTCAAGGATGAGCCGACCTCAATTCCTTCTTGTACTTGTGGTGTTGTTGCCAGTTGATATTACGATATCAAATGTTTTGATATGGGACATAAGGCTGCAAGCATGAGATTTCACTGGATTGTACGTTCTTTCCGACACATTGTTTCTTTTTCCGAATGTGTTTTTTAATAGGGAAGAAATTTCTGTAGCAGAGGTTGAATGTAACAACTAACAAGAGCCGGACTGTTTCTTACGCTATCGTTGAGATCAAGGTTAAACGTGCCTGAAGTGGATACGGTAATGCTATCCCCCCTGCTGATGTCCTAGGAAGCACCTCAGAGTAATCTTCCTCATCAACAAAGTGAGAAACAAAAGCAGGTTGTTTCAAAAGAATTAATTTTAATTTCCTCAGCAGTAAGAATTAAAGGTAATTAGATATGTGTGGATACATGGCGGGGCATTTGCGTTGGTGTAATGAATGTCTCATATATGCATTGAGTTAGCACTCCATAGCAATTCCTACCTTTCTTCATAAGACCAACCTTTCCTCTCTGTAGCTTATGAAAATAGTTGTTAAACATGAGTTGGAGATACATTTTTCAGGTTTCCTTCTTTTTCATTCATTACTACCCAAGATAAATTTACACGAAATTGCCTCATTTTGGTGCTTAATTGAATCGCGATTTTTAAAGCGTTCGAGTCTGTCGCGAAGATCCTCACGCCAACATGGACTGGGACTCTCAAACCAGGGCTTGGCAATGGAGGGCTAGGTCAGGATCACATCTGTCCGCCTCCGAGGGGAGGCACTTGAGGATTCAGCCAACAAGCTCTCATTTGATCCTTCAGTGTCAGTTTAGGCGGTATTATGAGCCGCGTGTGCTGAGTTGGCCAGCTAACGGGGGGGGGGTATGCACGAATTGACCAGGATAACTTATAGTACTTGGAATTAGAAGTGCAGAGAAAGCCAGCGCTACATATAGGAAGAGCCTGCAAGGGCTAGGCTCTCAACAGCACTCGTTTCATAACATTCATCTCGTAAATCGTGCTCTATACTACAAGTAATCGACCCGAACTTTTGTTGCAGTTTCATGAAAAATATTCAAAAGGTGAAACAAATAGTCTCAATTTTCCGTCTTTATTGCTATAAGATAATCTTTCATAAAAATTACAATTGTTCTTGCTTAGAAATAACAATCCTGCAACTTCTGAAAATGAAATGTGATATGTAACACGTGCAATAAATATCCGATCCATGGTCAAAAGGTCCACTCAAATAACCCAATCTTCGTCTTGTCGGACCATAGTGCAGCGTCCCACGAACTTACAGGCTTCTCTAAATTTACCTGAGCAAAATACAGACTATTTCTGACACGAATTGGCTTAAAAAAAGGCTTTTTTTGATGTGAGAGAACGGGATCCTTTTTTCTACCTTTAAAAGAACCTTTATTAATTCCAACATGTTTTACCATTGTATTTTCAATGCCTTACAACTACTGGCATGGTGAGGGATGAGAGGAAAGAGTGGCTTAAACTTCCTTTTCTAAGGGAAGTCTTTCTTGGTGACGTGAAAATGCCTCAACTGAGCCGAGATGCGATCCCAGATCCTCTCGGTTACGAGACCATCACGCTACCAGTACGCCACGGAGCCCATAGTTCTTTCTAAGAATTACTCGGATTGTAATTTTGTATACATTTGTCCTAGCTAATTTCAAATCATTTTGAATTTCAAAGCTAGTCACATTAGGATTTTACTTTTCTTTATGGACTACATGTTTAGCCGCACGGTTTGAAATTTTAGATGGACGTCCTGGACGTGGTAGACTTGCAGTGGACTAACTTGATGTGAACCGACAAATCGTGTTACCAATGATTGAGATTGGTATTTTTACAATTGATGAAATTTTTTTACAGCCCTAACCACTTTTACGTAGCTAAACAATTACTTCTCTGATTATTTTTAGCAATTCTTTAGCCTTCGACTTTTAAAAATTGGAGAGTTAAACGATGACCTCCTTCAAATGCAACTCTCAGACACTGATTGAGGCCCTTAGTTGCACGTAGACAAAGTAGATTATTTTTATAGAAAGTTTTACCACATTCCTGTCACGTAAACCCATTTAGAACGTTTGATAACTAGTTATTATTGATTTTAAATCTAATTTTATGAGTTTAGAGAGTACTTTTTGAGACGATAATCTTAGACTTTCGTGGGCGTGGTATCAATGCTTCACTATTTGTGTATTCTCATGCTGATTAAGAATTCAGCTACAAGAATATAAACTATATTCAATTTTCAATTGCTTTGATGTTGTGTAACTCTAGTACATCAACTTTGGCCATGTATCGTATATTTATTGCACGCACTGTATGTAAACACAACATTAAAATTATAAGCTAAAAATTTATTTATACATTGAACCTAAAAAAAACTTTGATTTTAATAAGTTAGCGCCAGATGCACTCGAATGCTGAATGACAAGGGTCGAAAATTTCAGTCTGGAGCTTGAGTACTGTATTTTTATGACAAGTTCATAGCGATTATATTAAAGTACTGCTTCCATGCAACAGACTATTTTCTTAAACGTAAATGATCAAGAAAATAACCATTGAAACGCAGTCAAAGTGATCACTCAGGCAAAAAACAAAGTAGTAAAAAGAGAAATACAAAATTTACAAGTCCATCACTTTTAAAACATGAAACGACGTTGACAAGCACCTGGAAATTCCTAACGTGATATCAAACCAAACCCTTCTCATTCCATTTCGAACACGAACATTAGACCTTGAAAGACTAGCACAACTCTGTAAATTATCGACATTGACAAAATTTGATTGGTCTCTGATTTGGGATTGGGAGTGTTTCAACTTCCTTTCGAACATAGTGAAGTAGTTCCTTCATTTTTGGCCGTCATTCCATTTCAATATTCCGGTAACCGCTACCTATGGTAAGCGACCTTCCATTCAGCGACTTTCCACCCTGTGTTACATTCACAAACCAGACAAGTTGTTTCAATAAAATCTAGCAAAATTACTAACTAAAGTTGATACGTTAATGCATCGGTTCATTAAAAATGCAATGTTATTGAAAGTTTTTCATCAACTGCTTGGTTATATCATTCTACCTTACGCGATTGTGCAACATGTATAAAATCTCATTTCACATCTTCGTCAGTAACAAAGCCAATAATTACGCGTGATAGAAATTTTACAAGTCATTTCTAAGTACTGCTTATGTTTATTCTGTTGTCAGATCACGAGCAAGTTACTGAATCTCGCACCTCTTTTTACGGAATTATGACGTCACAAACCCTTTGGGAACAACTCTGTAACATTTCCTGTCAAGAACAAGCCCCTCACAAGCTGCGCGGGACAGCTTCATTCCTATGATTTGATGTTTCCAACCGCCAGGCGCCTCCCTGCGATGGCCTCTCGTTGAGGGTGTCTCACTGAGGGATCCTCATTAAGGGCACCTCACTAAGGGCATCTCACTGAGTTCATCTCACTAAGGGCATCTCAGTGAGGGCATCTCAATGAGGGCATCTCACTGACACTTCTCGTTAAGAGAATGTGGCATAATTAGCAAGAAACTTGAGCACAGAAGCTAAGGAGAAAGGACACTCGGGGTACTGCTGCGGGCACGATGCTCCCCTCTTGCCCACCTCGACAGCCTTCGAGAGGGCACTTTGTCCCATGAACGTTTGAGTCCAGGAGCTCCTGAAAGCAGAGATGAAAATTACACCACAAAAAAAAGTTCTAAGTCATTCATACTGATAAAAGCAGGTACACAAAATCTGGGGCCCATAAAATTTCTGCCTTGAAGGTTTGTTTCTCCTAATTTTTCTACTCGTGTTGATAGACGTATTATTTCACCTACTTTATAAGTATTGATTGTCTTAAGTGTTTCATTAACCGTTGCAATCTTCTTTATTTTCTATTGTAGAATTTATCGAATCCGTAGCGTTATTTGAAAAAAAAACACTGGAGAATATTTATGTACACGATATGAATTTTCTTGAACGTAAATTCGTTTTCAATTAGAATGAGTTATAGTGGGCATCAGATAAACAACCTAATCCGTTATATACTCGTGTATCAACATGATATTGACAGCACACATACACAGTTTTACTCAACACAACTACCCCTGAAATCAGAGCAAAAAGCTTCATTAGTGAGCAGGCTGGAAATCTGCAGCGGAAACCCAGCCACCGATTCTTGACGCAGCGTCGTACACTTTATATCCCTGGACGAGATCGTAACATTGTGACACCAGGCATTCTGCCGACGCCTCGTTCAAGTTAATGGAGCCCGCCCAATTGGCGGTGCGCCAACCCACGTTAGCGATCACGACAACTCCGTGCAGGTGTGATCCATCAAGAAAATTAGTTACGCTGGCAGATTGGGCCCCTGTTAAGCCTTGGCTTTGACAGTTTCATTCATATTTGAATGTTGTTTTTCTGACTTGATAGAATACTTTTCAATTTGCCTCTTGTTCATTTACACCTTGGAAAAACGTTCTACTTAAAACCTGTAATTCTAAATTAGTTTCGAGCTTCCTTATTTATGTACCTCCTGGTCAGAAAGCGAACTCCTTTGGACGTTACGAACTTGCCACAATAGCACACAAAGCAGGTATTTGGGCTTCTATTAGTGGACCGCCATGAGACAAAAATATTAGTTTCCATGTTTGGCATGCCAGGTGTTCAAGTATGTTTTCTTCACGTTATGATGTTTCCATTAGTTAGGGAACGCCAGTTGATATCATGCGGTGCTCCGGTAATTTCTAGATGATAGGCGGTGCTTCAGATTCAGAAAAAATGCAATACAGTCGAAGAAGAAATACAAACACAGTTGCAGAAGAAATAGAGTGCGCTTGTTATTTTAGGTCAAACACGGAGCTCCAGTTCATCTCAGCCCGCCAGGAACGAGTCGACGGCTCTACACGCCGCTCCTGTATCGTATTCTGCGTGCAATAATCCAGCTAGCGTACGACCTCTGTGATGACTTTCACTTTCTCATACGCGTATGACAATTGCGCGACTATCCATCAATCTTTATTTAGTTCCAAGCAAAACATACCACCGTATACATACAGAAATAAAACGTGAATTGTTTGACCATCAGCTATATAGAAGCTGAATGTTTTTGGTGCTTTAATATTTAATTTAAAATCATTCAAAACTTGGCTCTGATTAGCGGCTGAAAGTTTCAGATTTTAAGTAATGGTCCGTCTAAAATTAAGCTATTGTCTATCAGAGAGGCATGATAGAAATAGAAATATCTGATGCAGCAAGGTGAGCTGACTGGCTATCGCCCGATTAACGTTCTTTTTGGAATGAACAACTCCTGTATTTCAGCAACAAATACTACGTACACTGAAGTTGTTGGTTTACTTGAACTGTGTGCATTGAAATCTTAGGTCTACCTGCACTACGTGTGTTGTAATCATATATATACCTGCAACTATGTGTATTTTAATCGTCGGTGTAATTGCATGTCAACCTACACTATGCTCATTGCAATCTTAGGCCTACCGGCTACTACAGTAGGTGTGTTGTAATTGTCGGTCTATCAGCTTTATGTGTATTGTAATCGGCGATTCATGTGTACTAAGCGTATTGTAATCGTAGGTCTACCCGTACTATGCGTATTGTAATCGCCAATGTACATGCACAATATACATCGTAATCGGCGGTCTAATTGCATTTCGTATATGAACGCAAAGCTTGTTAGAACAGCGTGCTCTCAAAACATCTCAGGTCACCAAATCAACAACAATTTTTAGATAATACAAATTAACTAACATATGGTTTTTAATCGTGAAGTTCTTCTGTCTTTATGCTTTTTCGAGCAACAGTACCATATTGTACTGTAATTCTCTTCTAAAGGTCTAAAATAACTACGGAACTGACGGGAGTCAATCCAGTTTCCATCTCGTGCGGCGTGTATGGTGTCTAATTCTCTTATTTCATAAATTACGATAGTGCTACACGGATCCTATTTTCAACTGACTCTACCGGCAACTTATGAGGCCCTCCCGTTATGAATTCAAATACTATATGTGATACTTTGCTCCTTCCTAGTGTACAAACGAGAATGAAGAAATCTTTATCTATCCTGATACCACTCCCATATGGTGTCTTAAAGGTGGGTGCTACAATCTGCAACTCGAGGTCGCCTCAGAACATGGACAGATGATGAACCCAGTGATATCTTCAGAAAAAGACTTAAATGCACGAACACTTTCACCTTTTCTTTATCATCTCTCTCTTTTTGTCGCTGCGCTTGTGTAAACGCAGCCCTGGGTTGCCGCCTGTCACGGTGGGCTGGTCGCCAAAGTGGATAAGACACGCTAATGGCAATAGCTGCACAACTCCATCTTTCCCTCACGCAACAATAATCGTACGCACACCATGACACTGCCGCAGCTCACTATTCCTACATAGATAGGTCGTCGTCCCTTTCATTGGGAAAGCACAGGACAATTTCACGCTTCAGCTAGTGTGGGTGCACTGAGTTATATGTGGAAAAGGTAAGGAAGAATGTGTCAAGAATCTCCGTGAAAAAGTAGCAAAAGCAAAACAAGAGTACTTCCATCGGGAACTGACGATGGCAAAAAATAATTCAAAAAGAACCTGG
>VOMN01030563.1:0-10670 GCA_014899125.1 Orchestia grillus
GCTGAGCGTGAACGTGTCCATCTTCACTCTGACGGCCATCGCGGTGGACCGCTACCGGGCCATTTGTTTCCCCTTCGGTGCGAGGCCATCCAAATTTAGGAGCAGGGTGAGTGTTTGCCTTAACGCTGTTTTTGTTTTGGACCAGTTCCATACTTCAACATATTTTCCAAGCGGCGAACTGAAGAAAGCGGTAGCGAGGGGACTTTGTGACCGGAGCCACACAACGCTAGTCTGTAGCTGCAGGAACACTTTATGCGACGCTCGATAAATAAACGTGATTTGTTTAAATTCAGCAGGTGTTTTTGCATGTGCTAATGGTTACGCAAGTGTCTAGAGCACCAGCCACACATTGTGAAATTTGTCTTCAAATGACATTGGTGCTGACAACCTACCTACTGCACTGAAGCTGAGCTCTTTTTTATATCACACAGCTGTATCACCGAATTGATGTTTTCATATCATGATACCACGGAAGTTGAAATGATTTGAAACTTCATGATTTCATACCAATACTATTTAACTTTTTTCGTGGCCATGAAATATTCCTACAGCTCCAGTTACTAGATCAAGAGAAGCTTATGCTGAGTTTATGATCAAAGTTTGTCAAATTCACCTATTCATTGCATGACAAAACTAAAGAAAGCTTCATTAACTATCCCCGTGAATTCATATGAAGCGCTTGTGATTTAAAAACTAGTTGAATTAACACCCCCAAATCTCACAACAAACCTCGACTCAATAGCCAAACAGCTCAACTGATTATGAGGATCATTACGAATACAAAATGCTGAGAAAGCGTCAGCTTACCGATATTAAAAACGACTGAACCAACATCGGTTTCGAGTGAATATATAAGCAATGCTCCTGAGTGGGACGAATTTCATTGGAAACACATCTAATTGGAACACCAATGATTTACCCAGAGTTCCATTTAAAAGTTATGTTGAAGGAAATTCATATTCGAATAAAAAATGCTATAGACTAGGGAAGAAAAGTGGCTAAACTCCTGTGCATTCGATGGAAACAAAATGCCTGTTTGGACTCATCCCTCTCTTTCCAATGGAGCGCGCCACCTGCGCGTCAAACTCTTCACCTTAGCGATAGAGAATACGCAACAGATGAACTTCGCCACCGCGAATACATTCGAAACTTGTACCTGCGATCAATGTTTTATGATTACCTGCATAAAAAAAGGCGTGTACTTGTTAAGATTTAACTCATGTTTGCAAATGAATCAAAATACCAGAACGTGGATTGACTTCTTTAAGCTTTGAAGAATGGCATCTCTATGACAATTTGATTTTATTTGAACGCCATGTGTATGTGATGGGCAGCCGCTTCTGCTTGATTCGTCTATTCGACGTCTTTTTTAGCGGACATCTACGACTATCGCAAGCCAGGCATGTAACGATGTCCAGTATAGTGTGGTTGAAGCCTTATCTCAGCTATAGCTAGACTTTCGGCACTTCTATCTGTCATGCCCACTTTGCTTCTTCTATTTTCATGTGTTCTTAGCTGATTGTTCTTTATATTTTCCTCCTCTCCCTCTTTTTAACTTGTTTCTATGCGCAGGGTATCTTGTGTGGGAACACATCTGTGCATAGATTCCACATTTTTTAAAGTCCATACTTGATAGTCCCTTCTTTCCGCTCTCATGAGATCACGTTCCATGTGGCTGGAGAGCTTTAAATTAACGTATAAATAAAAAATAAATGAAGCAGCATTCGTGTTAAAAATATTTCTTGTTTCCGAACAGTAGGGTGCAGTTAATTTCCTTATCTTGCTAGCAACAGGTGAAATTTTGCGCCGCTCTTTGAACAAAACGCTTTTCAAGGCTTGATGGCGCGCTCCCGGACCTAACTCCTCTTATTCACGCTTCTGGTTCGAGAAATATGGTAGTGAGAAACTCCACTAACGAGAAACCCTCATTGTATTTGATATCCTTGTACCATTGCGGTGTGTGATATGTATTTTGTCAACGTCGTGTACACAGGGCTCTGTGTATCTCTTTTGAGATTTCCTTTCTCTCGCGAGTCTCGCAATGAACTCAGGAATGAGATGTATGAAATGGTTCGAATTTGGGACTTGATTTGTTTCCAGTGTTGGACCTGATTTCATTTTTGGAAATATTTCACTTCTTGACACGAAGTTCTACGCGTGATCGCGAAATAACGTGAGAAGAAATCCAGCTTTAAGATGACTTCCTTGGAAATAAAATTTCATAAGAACTGGGTTTGCAAAAATGTCCTGAGCTTCCTACAGTAATGACAAGATTTCATCAAAGTTCACCCTCATGTTCCGTACCAATGGAATTGAAAGGCACTCGTATTATCCAAGACGATATTTACTTCCTCGATATGAAACAACTGAAATCCGCTTCGGAAATCCATCCAATTCTCCTGCAGTTGCTTCAATTCTGTCTTCAAAGACCGACTTTCCTATACCTCTTTGAGCCACGCATGAAAGCTTGCATGGTTTTATTTTCAGAGTACTTCCGTGTTAAGGTAACAATCGTAGAAAAAAGATAACGTTCCTTTGAAGCGCCTTGTGAAAGAGTGCCGGCGCAGCGCATTGGTTCAAAACATCCCTCGAGGAGCAGGCAGGCATTCAGCCGATCGATCACTCGCCGATTTTGATCTGCCCTCAATTTCAGGTAAACTGGTCTCCATGACGTCCGTGCGTCGCGCCAGGTTGCTATTGTGAGGAATTCAGGCGAATGCATGGGGGCTGCATCGTAACTGCTGAGTGAACGAGTGTAACAACTCAGACATCATTGTGCACGGGTTTCGACAAAACGCATTCATTGGATGAAAAAAAGCAAAATGAAATAAAGAATGAAGACGGTATTTTTTGCTTTCTACAAGTACATATGAGGCAACTCTATTTTATTTTGATTCAGGTTGCGAAAAATTTTGTTCGTTCTTTATTTTGTTTTTATTAAAAGCCTCCGGTATTTCTGCATATCACTTTGCCGCACCCAGGGCATGACGGTATACATAATACCACTTTACCGCACCTAGGGCATGACGGTATACATAATACCACTTTACCGCACCCAGGGCATGACGGTATACATAATACCACTTTACCACACCCAGGGCACGACGATGTACATAATACCACTTCGTCGCACCCAGAGCATGACAGTATTCGGCAAGAAGCGATACCCCACATCACGCACTTGGCAGCAGATATCCTAACCAGTATTATATCACATTCTGTGTCCGGAATACAATTTTTTTTAATTATCTTCTTGTCAAGAGTTTAATCTATTACCTTTAACTCACAGTTCAAGTCGAATTCGTTATTGAATCCTGTTGTTTTTAGTCTTTAAGTCTCTCTTAGCAGCCACTGTGCTGTACGAGTATGTGTGTACATCCCAAAACCGGTATAGTTCCTCTATTAACACATGTTTGTATTATACATATATCTGAAGCTTGGAAAAGTTCATTTCGAACTGTGTCCATAAACTGTGTCCATAAACTGTGTCCATAAACTGTGTCCATAAACTGTGTCCATAAACTGTGTCCATAAACTGTGTCCAGAAACTGTGTCCAGAAACTGTGTCCAGAAACTGTGCCCAGAAACTGTGTCTGACATCAGAGAAAATCTATTCCAAACTGCGTTCAGAAACAGAGATCCTCGTATGTTTCTGTAAAATGAGCGCAATTAATTCTTTTGTGAGTTAGAGGCGTAATTATGGCGCCCGTATAGTAGGCTGGAGATGGCATTTGCTGTTCAGCCTACAAAAGATGCATGTAATCTGAGGTGCTTCGTTTTGCTGCATTAAATGATATCATCCGGGTGTGGATCATGGCTGTGCTAATGGGAATTAAGTTATTCTTGCTTGAAAATATTTAAATTATATAACGTGCTTGCTCTAATGTTCAGAAGTTTTCATCGGCGGTCCGAATACAGATAGGAGAACTTCTTCTTGCTAAAATTATGAGTAAATGCAGCATATATCTTTGTATTTTTCGTTGTGCTTGAAGCAGCAAGGGTGATCAAATATAAACGATAATTTTTCTCATTCAGCTCCAGATTCAGAACGATAAAACTGTCTAATCTGCATCCGTAATTGATAAAATATAAGCCCACAAATACGTCTCAGAAAAGTGGCTTCTTAACTTTCTTGCTATTTGGAAGCAGTTTGTTGTGGAGCCGTGATAGCTAGCACTTAATTTACAAATATTCCTCGGAAGATTGGCCCTGAAAAGGAAATATAACTCTTGTACCTCATTTAAGCTAAAAAGGATAATTTGTTCGAGGGATTTACATCATGCCATCTGAGGGAGCTCAAAAGCCGGAGTGCATTTAGCATGAGTTAAAATCAAAGATTCATCTGGACTTTGTATTTTAGTGAGATCATCCTAACATTTTCATCCTCCGCTTGCACCTGCCAGCAACATCGCTCCCACTACTTTCATATTTTCATCATCTGTCTGCATAATCTATTCCCCCATTTTCATTATCATCTGCAAACAACATTGCTCTCAATACTCACACATTTTATCATCGTCTGCAGACAACATCGCTCTCAATACTCACACATTTTATCATGTTCACATAATGTCATCGTCAATACTCGTACATCTTCATCACCAGCAGACAACATCGCTCCTACCACCCTACGCTGAAGTGAGGCTTGATTTCTTCGAGCACGAGCTCCTGTTGATGTCCTTGGTATTCTTCACCGATTAGCTCTGCATGAATCCTTTAATAGTTTGCCGTATTCTATTCGACTATCGTATGTTTACTCCTCTCTATATACCAATTCATTCAGTGAAAATTTCGGGGTACAAAATCTATGTAAGATAGTATTTGTTCATTTCACTTCAATAAGGACGTGATAGGATAACTTCTACATGACTACATGAACCTAGCATCGTAGTTCTCTTTTCAGTCGTCTGACATTATCCCATTGTGTCATTATTTTTATTTGTGTGTGAAAACACACTATTTTCTCAACTGGTATTCGTACTGATACGAACTTTCTGCCGTTTAAAACTTATTAAAAGTAATTGCTCATATTTTTCATTTTAATTGATTCCGTACGTAATTGTTCTAACATGAACTTTCAATAAAATCAAAACTTCCCAGAATTTGCATCAGATTACCCTCAAAGATTTCCAGTAACTTTTATTGACCGTATCATGAAACTCACATTACATTCTTACCAGAAAATTTCCTTCCGTGTAGTCATCCAGGATCACGATATGGAACCTCCACGTAAGAAGAACCCTGGCAAACGCATCACAGCCTCCACCTCTTGTGCAAACAGTTCTAAAATGATCACACAGAAACACACACGGCTGAGAGTGCCCGGCAGATGCATCACTGACAACCTGGGAGCTTGTTAAAATTTACGACGGTCCAGGTATCACTTATACGGACCTGCGTGTCTGGAGCCTATGCTCCCACTGGAACACAAGGTGCTCCTGGTCGACTTGTGAAGATTACTGAGTATAAATGCTCTCCGTGTGAGAGACGTACGCAATTATAGATGCTCTTAATTACTCGTAGCTAAATGGCTCTGTATTTTCGACATTTCTGCGTTGCATTTCTCGCCCAACAGTGAAACAAGGTTACCTCTAATAACAGATATCACGCACGCATTGCGAGTATTGCACATCGATGACAAAGTACAAATATCCATGGAATTCTGTCACTATCGTATATTTTATTTTTAGACTAGAGAAGGATATTATGATTTCATGCTCAAGAATATGTTTGGAGTCATTTTTAAATGGTGATTATTGTTCAGTAATCTCTCTGCTAAAACAATGACATTCGAATAGCATAAAATGTGGTAGCATCAACGAGCCAAGCAGTCTATTCTTGAGTTTTTATTCACGTCTCAATCGCCGTCAGGCACCTAGCACACACAGACACCCTTGTAACATAAGGGAAAGTATAATAAGAGAAGTGAGATAAATGAAAAAGTGCTGCTAATGCTACTCCCTGTACGTGTTCAATACCCACCAACGCCACTACTACGTGTATACATACTACTTCTCGCCAGGCGCGTGTCGTACCTACCTTGAATGAAATATACCTTTAGTTTTATTTTTCTTCTGTGATAAGTAGTGAAAATATTTCAACATTATGATGCTTGATATGATTATAATGCTAAAAGAAAGAATGAACACATTCACAGTAATCGATCTTCACGCACAAAATGCATCAGAAAGTTCGTTTGAACATGAGGAAGCAGCTCTTTTGCGAGTGTAGAATCCTTAAATTTGTCAAGCTTTCGTTCACAGCATCAGCAATTTTAAAGACGTGTTATTTATTATTCCTGCACATGAAATTGAGACTGCTTTCGAAAATGGCTCCACCAGAGGTATAAATCATTCATAGGCAATAACCGTTTTTCTCTAAACTTGGGAAGGTACGTATGCATACTAATTGGTTTTCATTTTCCATTTGCCGAAGATCTGGTCAGACTTTGAATCACTGGTTTAGAATGGTAGGTCACTTTCTCTCCGATATTAGTGAAGATAATATTTGAGCACGCTTTCGATGACCACTGAAACGATGTTTCGTGGCGACTCGTTCCAAATTCGAGCAATTTCAAGTGGAAAGAAATTTAGAGTCTGGAATGGTGTGAAGATTTGCTTATTAGTTTGTGGCCGCTATGTCAGATGCAAACGTTATTATCTATTTCAGAAAGCCTTTCTGGGTCAGTATCGTTGGACGCCATTAACGTTAGTGTTATTTTATGTCCACCCACTAGTCTAGCCCGTTTTTTACTGTTATGACTACGCACAAAACTGGGTTTAGAGAGAAATGCGATCAACGAAATCATAGTAATATAACAGACTGGGAAATCACCATTTTCAAATCCTCGAATAGTTTATTTCAAATCGTAAAAGGAAGTTAAAGTCTGCGGAGTCTACGCTGAAATTTAGCCCGTCTGAAGTGGTTCATTTCCATAATCACGCAGAGAGGAGTGGGCTCACCATGCATTTTAGGGCTCTCAGCTGCAAGTCGTTGAGGGACTCGAAACCGGAAAGTTGTGTTCACACGCACGCAGAATGCTCTGAGATGAGCCTATTGTGCAAAATGATACAGAAAAACGGAAACTTTTGGAAAACTCATTGCAAATAGATAAAATCCAACAAAAAATTTTGTTGGCAGCCACTGAACCTCTACGTTTTGCCTTTTAAGATACAGTAATCCAAATTATCAACGTTTGAAAATTGTGTCCTGCAGATGACGCCTTCCATTACAGAGGCCGTCCTCAGTCCCCATTTTTCGTGTCACCCTGCATTTGCAATACCTAGACCTCAGAAGCATGAGAACTACAATGCCTCTCTGTTTCAAATGAATCCACCCTCATCCCTATGGGGTCATAGGGCAATATGGTTAAGTTAGTTGGGTTTGTCTCGCTTATGCTATGGGGACTGGCGTCCCCAGGGAAACGCTGTGATGTTACTCCAGCTATAGATAGGAATTCGTAACTTCTGTCTTTCGAGCCCACTTTACTTCTTTCATTTTCCCACCTTCTTCACTATCTCTTCTTCATCTTTTCTACCCCATCATTCTTAACTTGGTGTTTCGATAAGCAGAGGATCCTGTGCGGGAACTCACCTCATACATAGAATCCCCGTTTTTTGTAATTTATTCTAAATAGTTGCATCTCTTCGCTCTCTTTAGCTCGCATTTCATATCGATATGGAATCTTAAACTAACTGGATATCTAATCCACTTCTTTTAAGGCTCCCTTGGTTTGAAGGAATTCTTAGAATATTATATTTATTTAATCATTAATAATAAATACTGTCCTCGTAGTCGGTTAGGGTGCTAAAAGGGGGGAGTAACCGCTATTGAGAGCTACTTTCTGCACCGTCTATTTCGAGTTTGTTTTAAATCTAATCTTATTCTGAAATAGAAATTTTGGTGAAACGTCAGGTATGAACATTAATTCCTTTTAACTCCACCGATATAATAGAGCAGCATGATTTGGTGTGTATTTTTTATTTCAGAATTTAAACACCGCCGTAAAACTCCTAGCAACTTAGTATATAACGTTTCTAACCAACAATCGTGTGAAATTGTGGGGATCTTTTCTGAATTTTTATTTTTTTGCGCGGTAAAAGGGTAATTCAGAAACTCGGCAGTCTCTTTTGAAGCCGTAGCTGGAAAGTTCAATGGCTCATTTCAACTCAATTTGAGAAAACTTTGTCTGTTTGCGCGTAGCACTTTCGAGACACTTTGTCCGCCTCCGCGTAGCATTTTCGCGACACTTTGTCCTCCTCCGCATATCACTTTCGCGACACTTTGTCCGCCTCTGCGTAGCACTTTCGAGACACTTTGTCCGCCTCCGCGTAGCATTTTCGAGACACTTTGTCTGTCTGGGCGTGAGACTTTGAAGACACTTTGTCTGCCTGCTACCTTCGAAGCATTAATTTCAGCAGCAACGATTTAAGAAACCTCTCTCGAATTTTCGATAAATTATACCAACACATTTCGCTTCAAGTTTCTCCTTGAGCTCATTCCGCAATGTAGATTTTAGCTTAGCAAATTAACTTTCATTTTGGTCTTGCATTCAGTGAAAATGAACATTTCCATGCTTAGAAGTCAAACTTTTATTCATGTTTGAATGATTATTTCGTAAAAATCATTTTCAAATTAATCCTCAAAGCACTTCAACTAATTGTAAACTTCATCATAGCTCTTCAATGATATAGAAACTTTCCACACCATCGCAGCCAAGGTGTAAGCATACATTCTTAAATGCCTCAAAGTAGTTAACACGCTTATAATTCAAAATCCCTTTTATTAACTCCAAAGTAGCTCAACAGGCTCAAAACGGCTCAAAGCGCCCGAGACCACAGCCTGTCAAAGCTTAAGTAAAATTATTGAGAAGAGGCACAATCAGCCTATCAATTAAGAACAGTTAATTTATTTTTCAAGCTAAAAGGCATCGGCCAACAAGCGCGTCGACGTTGTAGTGGCACGGCAGCACAAAGCTGCCAGCCGGGCACCATCAGCGAGGCGACCTCTCGGAGAATATCCGACAGAGAATTACTCGGAAGAGCGCGCGTGAAGTTTCAAGTCAAATGCAGCGGTAAAGAGATCCAAGGGAGATAAAACGGTTCTCTTTTCAAGAAGCAGTCGTCGGCGACGTGCGGAAGACGGGTTCGGCTCCAAGCGGCTGCCAACATCAGCGACAAGACAATAGGGCATTCGGAGCGGGATGATCCTGGGATGCGGAAACTGGGCAGGTAACCGTCCAACTGCACAGTAAATGGAAAGAAAATAAGGCGTACCATTAAAGCACGAAATCGTCTGTATAATAGAGTTTCATAAGAGTCTATCAAAGGAAAAAATTCATGTAGCAAAATACTTTCGATTTTTAGTTACTATTTTTGGCCAGGCGTCGCTGTCGCGCAGCTACGACGACGGAATATACCGGCCAAAGAAAAGACGAACGCGAAGCGCAGTAGTGCCTGGAGACCGCTGCTACGAGTTTATAATAGAGAAAATCGCTTAGGTATGAACTCAGGCGGGAACAGATTCATATCAACACTATAAGAACAATTCGGTTTGCAGCCACTAACAAGGTCGTAATTACCTGACTGATAAGCTCCGTAAATGTCTCAGGACGTTTAGCCTTGATGGAGAATGAGAAATTTTAGCACAATTCAGCAGAAGATAAGTGCTCCTTGCGGGAACGATGGTAAGTAAAGTGAAAGGTTTGAACACATGTGAAAGGTGAAAGAAAGATTTTAATGCGCGAGCTGTATTCCTAGGCTGATCGTAAATCCTGGCAATTAAAGAACAAGCTTTCTTATGCGTCGAATTAAAGGGGATTATAAGTTAAGTCTCAAATTACAATAAGCACTTACAAGGTGAATTAAGCAGATAATTAAGCAACTTAAATTAACAAAAATATATTCGTTCAAATAAAATGTAGTAGAAATAAAGGTTAAGCAAGAATTTAGAGTAAAGTTACGACTCTCCTAGAGCTCTCAGTAGGCACAGAGCTGTTAGGAGCATTCGGTTTTTAGCAATTTAACTCATTGAACGGAATGTGCTTAGGCAGGCAATGATGGGATGGTTAACACTAATTTTCAGCAGCAAATCAACGGCGTCCTGCAGCTGGAGATCGGCTTTTTAAGAATTTTAAATTTCAAATGCTGATGTCCTGCAGCAGCGGACATGAGTTGTTCAATCCACTTGACTTTAGTGGAATTTTCCACACAATAGTTACAAAATAAGTGAAATTTAAAGGAATGTTTACTGCGTCTTCATTGAAGTGTTCACAAATGTTTATTATTGAACATATCATTCACAACTTTGTTGTATCAAAGTCCCCGTTATCTAAAACTCGTAAATTTCGACACTGTACGCTTCACGGGGAAAAATAGCAACACAAAATCTAACCATGAATCGAGTAGGACACTGCCACGCGTGCGTCACGTGGTATAGTTCTGGTAAGGTAAAAAACTTGATAGAGTGAGCCCGGGGTAAAATAGGTCAAACTTAAACCTAGAAAGCGTCCTGCGCTGAAAGTTATGACGATAATTTTCGAAGTTATGCCTAGAATTTTCGAAGTTATGACGACCTTTTTCGAAGTTAATAAGACGAGGATTTTCGAAATTGTGACGAGGATTTTCGAAGATATAACGAAGATTTTCGAAGTTACGATGACAATTTTAGAA
>VOMN01030564.1:0-24668 GCA_014899125.1 Orchestia grillus
GTTAGGTTGGGTGTCGGTGAATATTTTTCAACTTCTTTGAATATGAGAGACATGAGATAACATTTTCTCTTCACTGATTCATTCAGAACAGAAATTCCCTATTATAAGGGAATTCATAGCATGCCTTCTATTTTAATTTGATGCGCGCGACCCTTTACACTTACGCAGGTGATGAGAAGAAAGTGTTTCAAATGCTCCAGTGGAGCCTGAATGTATGAGACATTCAGCTAAAAGTTCATTCATTGCTGCTGTTGCAGGGATATCGAAGGCGATGCTTCTTAAAGCAGGTGTGCGATACTTATAAAAGTCGTGTATTTTACAAAAGCAGCGTTACTTGAAAACTTGCTATGGCTACGTATATCAAATAAAGATAATATATCATTCTGACGGAAAATCACGTGGGCAAATCATTTTTTGCACCCAGATTTTCAGTGTCGAAAAATTTCCTAGGAATTCTGGACAATTTTTCCTTGCATGCGCTCACTGGGTCGTCGTGCATAAAAACTTAAACTATAGTCGGTGAGAACACTCTACAAAGTCCTTTCCTAGTTTATTCATAGGGAAAATTCTTCTCAGTTGATGCTTTAAGCGTGCATTTAAATTTAAACTGATTTCAATATTATTGATTTCATTGTTTACTTTGCATGTAATCAGTTTTACACAGTGTACAAAAGAAGAGTTACAGAATCGTGGGGTCATTTATTCGACAATATCAGAAAACAGATAATTAATTTGTCCTAGTTACAGACTTCTTGGTTTCCGTCAGCCCACAGAAAATCAAATGAATTACACTTTTCAATGCTGTTGCTCTTCACGACGATAAGGTAGTTGACCACACTCACGTGACGTCACGGCGACCCGCCACCCCTGAGACGCGCTGGGGACAAGCGAAGTGTCGGACAGCAGCCATTTATGCAAGGAAATATTCTGCGAGCTTGAGGCACCGGAATGAGTCAAACTGAATAGAAATCTTCGAATCACTGTTCTCGAGTTCGGACTGAGAGAACTTTATTTCAAGGAATTCGTTGTAACAGAGAATGAAAAATTATTGACATCGTACTCGAAAGTAAAGTGCTTGATGCAGCGAATAATTTATGACTGGATCTTTTATCTGTCTGGGAAAAAATCATAAGCCATGTGGTCAGGAGTGTTTTGTAGGACTCCTTTGTTCATAAGGGGTGAAGTATATTCTGACAATTTTGAAGCCGGTCAGGAATTCAGCTGTGCATTGAAAATTTTTCATAAATCCGCATGAGAGAATGTATTACTATGAATTTTGAAAAATTAATTATGTAAGAGATCTAGTACAGAATTAAGAAAACTTCCATTAATTCTTACGAGCAATACCACAATACTTGACTTTTTAAGTAATGCGAAGGAAGGGAGATTGGTTTAGGAAATTTAGCGATTGTTGTTATCGAACGTCGAGACAATCAACGAAAAAGTTAAGTCAAGATTTTCAGAAGAAAAGATTTTCAAGATTTCTACCATGAAACTCTGAGTCAATCTCGCATATTGTTGGACAGGAATGATACATTAGAATTTCTCCCATTTTTAACATTTTTTTGCTAAACCTTGGTTTCTTGAAAAAAAGCAAACAACGTCCGCAACAGCAGGACGAATAATTGAGCCTGAAACTGAACTGTAATTCGTACGAAATTGTTCACCAGATTTTTTACTCATGCATTCTTTGGCGTCATTTCCTGATGAATTTTTTCCATTTTTTTCTAATTGTAGTTTTATATACATATTCAGTTAGCAAAAAATATCAGCAAAATGTTGCCTCAAAACCTTTTATGTTTGTTTCTCCTAGTTTAAAAGCTTGAAAGATATCAGGAATGTAACTTTCGCTCACCAGTTTCATTCTTGACATGCATATGATAAATTTGCGTGTAAATAACTCCGAGTAATTCTGAGCATTCATTAACGAAACATCGACTCTCAAGGAAGCGAATCATTCGCCTTTGGTTCTATAAACACTAAAGAAAACTTAATTTCGATACAAAATTACACCAGCGCGTAAAGGCTTTCCGAGAGCACAGAACACGTTCAATCGAGGCCTTGAATAATTCCCTTCTAAAATCCGTCGCAAAAAAGGCAGCCCGCAATCAACAGACCTAATAAAAAATCTGAGAGCCTAACATAGCAGTAAGCTGGCTGGGGAACTAGGATAAGCTTCGATATTAAACGTAATTTTTTTCCAGCACATTGAAACTATTTCCATACTCTTAGTGAATATTCATTGTTTTATTTTCAGCATTAACAACATAACGTTACAGGAATTTTGATCTTCTTAGCGATAACTATATACTTTTGATGACTATTACTAAATGCCACTCGGGTGCCGTTATAAAGCTAGGTTGGTTAACAATCCCTTCATTGCATTGCATCGTTTTGTGTGCTTGAACATAACAAGGTAACGCTTGAGTTAGAATGATAACTTCACATATTAAAAAAACTGATATTTGTTGGTGACGAGAATACTAAAGGATCGGATGTTCAATTGCTCTGCAGGATGTAGTGCACGATTTGATTCGGCGTGCCGTTTCCATTTTCAGACTTCTTTTCACGAAATAAATTGCGTATTTGGCCAGACTAAATGGATTTCGCGCTGCTGCACGTGGGGGCTCGACTGAGTAGCCGGTGCCAGCGGCAAGATCTCAAAAACCCGCGGTGAAATGAGAGGGAAATGATGGGGCTGAGTTTATGGTTCTTTTAAAGCTAGAAATCTTTTCCAACTTCACTTGGTTGTGGTTGCCCTGCTGAGTGCTTTGCCCTTCTAATTTAATGGAGCACGTGAGAATCATAGCTCCTACTCGTTCTCGATGATATTGAAAGGCGTTCAAGAACTCTTCAAGCCCTCATAGGCTCTCAACATGCCTTTTCCTTGAGTAGTTGGCTTGGCTACGAACGCTATTGATTTACCTCCCTCACCCCCAACGCTGGGTAGCTAATGTGAAGTTTTCCTGTAATTCTCCTTGACATATGCACTTCCTTGCTCAAAAAAGGCTTTTACTCAAACGCATTGCGTGGGCTCAAATTTTTGCTAATCCTATTCCCAAAATAACTGGAAAGTTAAGAGTTATACAGATAGTTCCCCGCGTATCAGCGATGCTGTGCAGCCAAACGCTTTCCTTTCTTGCGAGTCGTAAGCTGCAGAGCAGAGCGTCTGCCCTACATTTGCTTTAAGTATGATATTACTTAGCGGAATCTATCAATAATTTACGAGCCATTCGGTGAGATGNCGCAGTCGCGTGAAAAGCCTCACCTGAGCCGAGGCTCGAACCCTGTTCCTTACGGCTGTGAGGCCATCACGCTCACCCCTATACCATGGAGCCAAAAGTGTCGACGTTTGGCCTTCTTAATGCTTTAGACCTTCTTTGGCCTGGACATGAATGTTATTTTTAACTTCTATTGTGTGAGCAGCCATTTAGTTTTTTAATTCCATAAAGCTACCATGCATCTACCTACTCTGGAACCCACGCTATGCATCAGACAGCTCGCTGTTAAAATCCTCTCTCGATCTTGTTAAGCCATTTCAGCTTTCGGTTAATGAGCACCAATGAGTACCTGCAGTTTGTGCAGTAACGGTAAATCTTATTTCGTTTTCGAGAGTTTGAAGATTAATTTTCAAGAAAGCAACTCAATCGAACTTCACTTTGGTACATAGTCGATCTGCTTTTTGTTTTAAAACTTCGTTTAGAGAGGTCATTCGCTTTTTTTCTGCAACGTGCAATTCGTTCATAAACGTGCAAATGTCAAGGTAATGCACCATATCATCCTTCAGCTAACATTTACTTTACAAGGATGCATTCTTTGCTATATAAATTAAAATATGTAAAGGCATTCTGTTCGATCGTTTCAAGTACGTGCTTATTTTCAGTTAAATCTGCAATCGTCAACCGGTAGCCTTCTTTTTCCGTACCATCCTGACGATTTTCGATTTTAATTTACCTGTTTTTTCTTTTGGTAGAAGTTTTAAATCCGTTTGTAACGTTCCTGTGCTTGAAAGTGCCGTAAAACTACGTAAAATATGTTTCTGAGAACTTCTTGCTTGTTTTGTGCATTTCAGACTTTTAATTTTTCAAATTTCAATTTGGCATTTCTAAATTCCTATAATACAACCCTATTTCATTGGGAATTTTGGTTAAACGAAATTTCTGTATTGCGAATTTGTTAAAAATGAGCACAAGCTCGAAATGTTAGAACTAATAGTTTTTACGATTTTTCTTTGCCATGGCATTCGTAGTGAACTTGGGCCGCAAAAAAGATCTACCTGGCACATTCACTAGCAAACCCAAATTAACTTTCTATAGCGGTCTTTAAAAGACCAGTTGCAGAAAGATGTAGCCAAAAGCTCCACGCTTATTCTTTTTCATCCATATTTACAGTTTTCAGGGCTAATGAACAATATTTTTCTTCCTCTCCAAAAATGTAAGTAGGACAGCGGCTAATTTTGCAGCGCTGCGTCTCAGTAACTGAAGCGGGCAGCTCATTCTTAATTAAAGGTTGCAGAGAAACACAGCACGACATTTCATAACTTATTTGCCGTACAGAATGTTGAGATATTTTGAGCAGTCATTTAACTCCTTCATATTTTAAAATGACATTTCAGTATTTTGATATTTTGTTTTGTTTTGATATACTTCAAGTTCTGCTTTCGATTTCATCTGAAACATTTTTTCGATGACACTATGCCACAGATCATCAATTTTCCAATATCTTTCTTTTTCATTGGCACGTACTAAATTCTTAGTTCAAAAGCTCTCGAAAGATTCTTGTTCTCTAGAAGCTTGCCGTTTACACGATAAAGTTTTATGCATACTGTGCTCCAAATATGCAATGTTACTTAAGAATAATTACCGAAGTTGTACTGTTTCGGCGATGGAATTGAAATTCTTTGAAGTTCATCCCCACTCAAAACAGTCATTTCACGCTCTTGTAACTTGCGCACTCGTCTTGCTAAAATTTACCTCCGGTATCAAGCAGAAACTGCTTTCCTCGTCAAAATAAATCCGAAAATCGACTAATGCCATCTGAGTTGAGACTGCTGTCAAAGACTCTTAGATGTCGGAGCTGGCAACTATCAATTTAAATGGAAATTTTACTTCTTTGAAAATGTTGGAAGCTTCAACAGCGATCCAAGTTTTTCTATTCCTTTCCTGCGACTTTTAGCTTTGATTATTGGAAACTGGTTTGCTAGTTAGAAATAGCCAAATTTTAAGAGTTCTTATTGGTCGACAGAAACATGCCGAGCTAGATACTTCTCTACGTACATTTTACAACGTTGTGGGCTTTGATGAGCCTCTTGCTTCTGATAAGACGATGAAAAAGTTAAAATTTGGTTCAGTGAACAGCCCCTGCAAAATCAAGCTTCAAAGAGGTACGTATTGAATTGTTGTGCTTTGTTGATCTTGCAATGCAAGTAGACTTGAAGCATTTTGCAGTTTCTTCTTCTAAAATGCGCTGTGTTTTTTGAAAAGGAAGATCGTTCGCTGCATAGCCTTCAGATCACATTGAGTAAAAAATTTCAACCTACTTTTTATCCTTCGCTTCAAGGACGCCATCGAACTTCTAATTTCAACATCGGAGTATGACTGACGAATATATATTATTGCATACGACAATCAATCAATCTATTGTCAGCGAGCAAGTCCTGATCCGGGGTAAGGATAATTAACTGATAATTAACTCTCAGGGCCGGCATTAGATCCTGTAGCAACTTTGGATGCAGCTGTTAACTTCAGAAATTTGAAGTACATCTCATTCCTTCTCGCTCGAGCTCGTGTCTCGTATTACGAGCGATTTGAAACAGAAACATGTCATGCAAACGTCTATGTTGCAATGCATCTAAATTATACTGCGGAACAGAATTTGGATTTTTTTAAGTTTCATCACGTTCAACACTTTCGTGGCTTCATCATAGCAACGCATATTTAAAACATACCAGATCGTAACTGAATCGTTTTGACAGACAAAATTGATCCAATTTCCTAAAATTTGTATCTACCGTTCAGATTTGTTATCAATGATGCATATGTGTCCCCTGTTTCAAAAGCTCATTTAAAAACATGGACATTACAATTTAGCTTTGTCCTTTGTCGAGATTTGTCTTCAGGTTCTGAGCAGCGAAAACCGAGCTTAGATTTTGAAACCCAACGGAAAGCGTGAAAGATGTTTGGACTCGCATATGACGGCAGGACGCAGCCGAGTACGGGTACATTCTCTGGCCACTGCCCAGTCGCATGACGTCAGACAACGAAGTAAAAACATTTTGTGACTACGGTTCGCCACATCATACCACACTGTCGGATACACTTGTCTATCGCGTACACTGAAATTTAACTGAGGACATGTCGTTGACTTAAACGTTTCATCACGTGGTATACATTTGAAATTGGACTCTCGTATAGTGTAACAAATGCACTCATTCTACAAGGCAGTTTGTCCTTAGTCGTAAGGAATATTGAAGTCAAGGCTGAAAGTGAAAATCTGAGATGTCAGTTGAAATCTCTAAAGGTAAGAATTTCAGCTACGAGTATGTGAGGAAACATTTCTCAAATGAAATTTATTTTAATGCCATTTATTAGAGGAACTTTATAGAGCTTTGTGCTGAAATAGATGCAATTGTTGAAACTTTTGGCCACAAATATCAAATAACATTCAAAGCTGAAGCTGGTGAGCATCCCTTTCATACGTTATATTTTTTAAACGTGTTACGCATTAAAATTTTGAGCATTTTAAAGTTAACTCCCACGTTATTTTTCTTCATACTTCAGATGTGAGGGGTATTATCGCAGGATTTAATAATAATTCTTCAATTAATTGCGTAGGTGTTCACTGCCGACTGCCAGGACCTGGAATCGAGTCTCGACCATTTGAAACACTCCACTCTCCTGGCAGGCGAGATGTGAGCTCGAAAATAATGCTGCGCTCGTATTTTTCTGAGAAACATTTATTTGAGAAGAAAAGTAATCTTATTATGAAAGCCATTTATTTTATCATTTTGAAAGAGAATTAGATAGGATGAACATAAATCGCCCTTAAACTCTAAGATCACTTCGCCCCCATCACAGTACTCACGATGGAACAAATTGCAGTAATTTTCTTTGAAGTTGAGTGGAGTATTTTAGAATATTACGACCGCTTCAGGTTTCACGACGCTCATAAAAAGTGGGATTTCTTTTATGGCCCTCGGTTACCTTAGGGTGGGCTCGATTTCTCCAAACAGGTTCAGTTTACATGAGAATCAGCAGTAGTCAGGGAAACCTATAAATTAAATGGCTGCAGTGGTATCACATGACGGCAATGGTATCCCATGTCTGCATTAGTATCTCATTCTTCCCTTACGTTACGAGTAGAATATAAATATCAGGAAGGGTCTTGAGTATCAGAATAGAGGTACTGAGGTTGTGAAGCCAAAGTCACGTGTGATGCCATGCAACCGTCGGGCAGCTCTGCTCGCTATCGCCACTTCGCGCGTGTAGAATAACGCAGTATTTTTCTCATATGGGAACAGTTGAATTTCAGCCTCATAATTAGACATTTTTGCGTAAAGAAATATGTTTTGAATTAGCTCACCATTTTTTTCAAGTTTCCGTCTCCAACAAGCAGTTGAATAATAATTTTCACGAAACCATTCGAGGCCAGAGCTTTTATATCTTCGAGGGCGTGTCCTATGTGGCACCTGAGTGGCCAATAAATTCTTTCCAGCCGGCCGGCGCGGTGGGTTCCGCCACAATGTATGGTATTTAAGACGCCTTGAGGGCTTGCTGAAATTTAAGGTGAAAAGACTGCTCCTCTTCTCCTCTTAATGCGTTGAAGTCAATGAAATCTGGACTAACTTTCGAAAAATTTAATGTAAACAACATATGCATTCATGAATGCCTTTGGTGCATTCATGTGTATTCCTGACCTTTCTTGTCTATGGAAGGGATTATGTTTAGAGGTATTGAGCGAGAAAGTCAAATTGTCAGTATTTCGGCTCCTGATATTCTTGACACCGAAGTGTGATGTTCAAAACACACAAAATTCCCCTCCACCACCACCTAATACTGCAGTATGCTGAGTGACTCTGTGCTCCACCACTACCTAATGCTACAGTGGGCTGAGTGACTCTGTGCTCCACCACTACCTAATGCTACAGTGTGCTGAGTGACTCTGTGCTCCACCACTACCTAATGCTACAGTGTGCTGAGTGACTCTGTGCTCCACCANGAGTGACTATGCTCTACCACTACCTGATACTGCAGTATGCTGAGTGACTATGCTCTACCACTAGCCTCCATACTCCTGGCGGAGTACTTCCCTTGGCAACGGAGCATCAAACACAACATTCTTAAAAGCCGGCACACCAGTGTGACACGAGGCGGGATGCCCGCACTGTCAGGTCATCTTATAATTTCTGTCTGGATTTTCATGAAAAGAAACGGGTGATCTAACTTGGAAATTATTCATTCATGCAATTGCAATAATTTGTCTTTTTTGTGTGTTTTTATACATTTTTTTTACCTCACTACTTGCAATTCTTTGAGTTCCATAATATAGAAATTTGAAATTCTCGTATTGCGACCCCACAATAGTAACCTACGTCGCAGTAGGTTATAGAACTTAATATGAAATTCCTCATCTATCTTATTTTGATGACCTTGCTCCTTCTGGCCGCCATTTGTTCTGAAATTTACACTCTCATTTGCCTGGGTTAGCTCAGACAGGCCGTGGGGCGCCGACGCACGGCGCGTACCTCAGTGCGTCTGTGTTTCATTGCAGGTCAGTAATGTCGCGTTGCTGGCCGAGGTCCGGAGGAAAACGGGAAGGGTAGAGAGGATACGTCATACACGAATTTGGCCAATTTTAAGAGTAGCCATTTGAGGTAATTAATTTAGAATTTACTGCTATGCCTGTAGTAAGCCTGAAATGCCCAGAAAATGAGTTGGTACTTAGCGCTTCTTGAACTGCAGAATGCAATCTGATTTCTCTTTATGCTAATCATTTCTGCATTTCACACGAAATAGGTAACTTTCCCAAAGATCGCTACTCTAGCAGTAGTATACTGAATTGAGAAGCAAATATAAACGGCCATTTAATCTTTGTCCGTACTGGTCGCTTTGTTCAAAATGAATATGGTTGCAGGTCTCCTTTCTAATACATTTTTGATAATATACTTTTTATTCAAAACTTAACTAGGAATTGTATAAGTTCTCACATCCAGCATTTCACATCACTTAATTAACTTTACTTCAGTTGTTCGGCAAACATTCACGGGCTGCCAATCCGAAGACCCCGCCTCTATGCTAGCAATACACCGGCGACGTACGAGTGCTAAGCTTGGAGAATTTCTCCCGGCTAGTTCTCTAGCACCAGAGGGCGGAACCTGTGCTTCGGAGTTGAAAATTCTTTCTCAAAGGCAATAGAGACGAAAAGATAATTTGAGTCGACACTGCAAAGGTTGAGGTAGGATGCCGAAAATCGCATTAAAAAGATTGCAACAGCCCATGTCTAGGTCGTCTTAGTCGAAAATCAGGAATGTAACATCTTGTAAACGCATTTATTCTACGCTTTCGCATCGTTAGGAGGATTGAATAAGCGATACAATCGATTGCCCCAAAAGAAATCTTGATATTTCATGTACGAAGCGAAACGAGCTACGCTGTTCTAACGCATATGCAAAACACAGAGGTGGCAGGCCTGTGTCTCTTCATTGTTCCGTGAGATTTATGAAGCCTGCAGTACTGAGAAGTCAGAGCGCATCTTGCTTAGACGGGCGCGTCTATGATTGCTGCTGTCACGGCCCCAGTTGAGTTATTATTATGAATTATTAGAGGCTTCATCTCTCGGCCTCCTCATCCATCTCGGAGCTCCGCCGTAGTTATTATGGACGAGGTCCACTTCCTCGGTCGTATTAATTTACGGCAGACATCTCCCTCGGAGGTCCAAGCCAAGACAACGTGAAAGATAAGTTTGTATTTGGCTTCGTATTTTACTTAGGAAAATTGATCCCTTTCGTCATAGAGGTTCATGCATGAAATTAACTCTTTAATGATGCTTGTGGCTCATTGTTTGGACTAATTATATACGTATTATGATTTTACTATATTATTATAGGGTTTATTATTCGACCGTCGATTTTAATTTAATTCGTGCACAATCAAGAGGGATTCCACCGGTAAAAGTACGTTTATTGATATTCATTCTACTGTGATTCAAATACACATGTAACGTGGTTCAACAGCATACATTGATTTAAAACAAAAAATATTGAAATACTTTCTCGTTCCCATGGAGACGGAAGCAATACTGGAAATGTATAGCAATTTCTGAAAAAATGTGTACAAAAGAATTTTTTATCCAAGTCATAAAATAACATTGAAAAGTTTATTTCAAACCTCAACTAATTAGGTTTTATGGATTCTCAAAACAACTGAACACTAATTCCTCCAGAAATATATATGATACAATTTGGTTGCTGGAACTGTCAAAAAAGGGCTATTGAGCTTAGAACTCATAACTGAAAACTCAAAAGAAAAAATATCACAATAGTTTTAATAATTTTGCCGTTGTTGATTTTCTAAGGCATAGAATTGAAGAAGGAAATTTCATCAATTAGTATTTTCATTATAAAAATGTCCAGAAGGTTGCTTTTGTTGCAGTTTAATACATATTTAAACGTAATATTTTTAGGACAGATGGTTGTAAAACAATAGATTAGATAACTGAGACACTGACGTTGATATAAAAAAATCGATGTTCTAGTCAAAAAAGATATTTTTAACTTTTGATGTACAGCTATAAACAATACGGCACTACAACAGTTTCTTTTCGTGCTGCTACGTTAAAGACAGTAAAATATAAAATTGAGTAATGAGAAGCAGTCGTACAACAGAACTTCTCAGTCTGGCGTAACAATTATAATATGATAACACTTGAACTATGAGACATTGTAAATCTTTGAGCAAGTCTGCTCGATTAAAATACGTTACTGTACATTTTTGTTTATCATTCCGTAACTGAATATTTTTTTTGAGAATTGATTCTCAAAAAAGTTTTGTGGAAAAAGTGCAATCAGTTCTCTTTCTCATTTTCACCGTAGAATTATAAAGATATGGACAAATATACAAGAAAACAAATGTAGTGCCGCATTTGTTTTAGAAATTCTTCAAGGTTTTATTTGATTTTCGGCCAGGTTTTAGTGCATACGTATCGCAGGTTGATGGTTCGAATTTATTCGTTCGCTAGATCTAATATGTACAACTGCGTACAAATTGCTTCATCTGACTTTGCACTCCGCTGCTGAGGCAGCGTCGCTTGTTTACTTTAATCGATGCCTCTGCTGGAATAGATTTTGTTCGCTTGTTAGACACACTAAAGCTTATTCATCATCGGAATAAAGGCAACGGCAGGGAGATTCAGGACGATGTGGCTTTGAGATCAGTATCGGACCTGCAACTGACCGATCTAATGCACTGAGGGCAGGACACAGAGAATCTTGCTGTGACGCATGGGTGCGAGAGATTGAGGTGAAACCTCATTGGTTTAGTAGGAATTTTTTTCCAAAAATACCTCGCACAAAGGATTGGTTAATGCTGAAAATGATCATCCAAATTGAAATCTAAATGCTTGCAGATGCAACGCACATTCTCGGTGTTTTTTTTTAATAGAAGTACACTGGGACTATGTGAACTCAAAACTCGGTAGGAATAGAGTTCCAGGTAATTTCTGAGCCTTATTAGAAGAAATTGGAGCCGCATCTCTCACGACAAAACTGAGCTGCAGGCTGTCATGACGACTAGGAATATCTGGACAGGCACAATTTACTGCTACTGTCACCGTCTCTCACGGCTCTGTGACACAGGTTTTCCATTAGGGAAGTGGAAGTTCTGCAGCCGAATATTGGCCGTAGCTTTGAAGTCCGCCTGAACGATTGCTATCTTTAGACTGCTGCAATATTTGAATGAAGTCGCACATTCAGCAAAGAATATCAAGGCGCGGAAGGAGGCATTCTCGGAATAGAGGCAACTGAACCCCGAGTACACATTTTTCTAGAAATGAATTTCTTGAGAAATGAGATTCAAAAGTCAAAATTGACTCAAAGTAAGCAGAATTGCGCATGCAGGCATTCATTTCCTGGTTCAATGAAGCGGTCAGCCTTTAATATAGGCGGAAAACACTTTTATTACCATAGTATAAAAGTACGCTGAATTCATACCGAGTGAAACATTATCGGAAAAATTCGACAAAAGCCATTACAATTCTGCTTAAACTTTCTGCTGCTGGTACCTGCGCCGATCTTATAAATACTATTTTCTATATAAAAATCTATAAAATTGAAGAGTTATATTCCAACATACATCAACGGATTTGGTTGACAGTAAAAGAAAATATATGAATCCGTAGAAATTCATATCGAAAGAACTTATTTCTTTAGCTCAATTAACCATCGAACTCATTTGAGCATCATTTGACCAGCAAACGTATTTGAATACAAGCGGCTAATCGAGGGATGTTTGACACATGCAAGGCTTTACGTAAATAGATACAAATTGCCCACCTATCAATAGACCTGGAGTCCTGAGCAAATTACATCTCGGTCACAGAAAACTTTCATCACCCTGAATGCAGTTGTCCTTCATATGCACGAGTAACGAGAGCCGTAAACGTTGCGTATTTCAATGCTATGTTGAAGCACAGAAAATTACTTCGGTTAAAGCATATTTTTGGATCAAATTTGTACTTCTTTAAGCGCAAGACGATGCTGAATTTAAACGACGGTTAATACTTTTCTTAATCGCTATCTGCACGTTCTGTTCCTTGAATTTATCTCACTCTTTTCAGCTTCTTGCACGACTGCAAGAATTACAAACGATGATAAGCGTGGAGATAATGGGTGGTAGAGGTTGAGTTTTAGTCCTCTATTGATGTAGAGTTTTGGATAAACTCAACAATGCCTTCGCGCTAATTGCGTTGCTCCAATCTGCCACCGCATTTCTAAAAGTACATGAATTCATGGTTATAAGATTTGACCTTTGATTATCAGTTTTGTTTTTTAGGTCAGTTCAAAGCTCATAATCCTGCTCATCTTCTTTAAAATTTTACTAGGAAAGCGATTGGGATTCAGCTTTTGAAACCACGCCGTTCCTCTGCTGACATAATTTATCACTTAGTAGCCCACCCAAACAGTTTCCAATTTCTACATTGTACGGACGATCAGCGCATCTTTCACTCGTCAATTACGCACAACTATTCTGCTAGAACGGATATAGTTATAAAATCTGTTAATTATCTCTATATTTTTATTATCTCTCCTCCATTCATCAGCAACATCCCACCTGTAGAAATAATTTTACGAATAAAACAAATATAGCCCACTCAAGTCATACACTTATCCCAGTAGGGCTATCCAAAGCCCCCACGTTGCCTTGTGCGAAATTTTTCCGTGGCAGCAAAACTGCCTTGAACATGACGGACGGACAGCAGGAGTATAAAAGTATCAATTGTAAAACCAGGGACTGTTGAATTGGGGGAGCATCACTATAGTGTGTCATGGTACAATTTTGCATTTTCCCTCACGATAAAGGTATGAGCCTATTACAACGAAACTTCCTTCAAAGTAATCATTATTTTTTGGCACGGTATGCTTTGTGTCGGCTAACTTCAAGTCTTCTGCTGTTTGTGGGTGAATCAAATTTAAATTTTTTGGACATCAGGTCGATATCGGAAACTTATGTTTTTTATCATTGTTCTTCATTGAATGTGAACAATCACACTTTACTCATATTAATTAGCCTGAAAACGGAACATCAACTTTAGTGTTCTAACGAATAGAACACATGATCTTTTTAACTGGGGGACGAATGCTGAATGACACTTGTGTGAAATACCCTCTGGCATGGCGTAGGTAACGCGTTGCTTGAATTGCTCATCTCATTTTGAATTTGTTTTGTATCAAGAGTCAGTTTTTCACAGCGCCAAAGCTCTCAATATTCTAAATATTTATCACATGACATCTTTGATTTCCCATTGATTTACAGTATGTTGTCTATACAATAATGTTAATTGAATGGGAAAATCCTAGTTGTGGTGAATGTTTGTGGAATAAATGCTTTATTACAAAGAAAAGACACGTTGCACCTCATTTAGTTGGAGATACAAAGCATTCGATTATTTCCTTTCACAAAACGTGCTCAGGAGAAAGAACAGATCTCACTTCATTATCGCTGCACTTATATTTTATGACACTGCAGCAACTGCAACTGGTGCGAATGGAAATTTGAGTGACAAAAATACGTTAAAATAAATCTAAAGAAAACACCTGGAAACGTGTAGCAGCGAATTTGACCATCTAGTGCAAAACTCCGAGAAGAAAGCCGAAGTCATTCGGTTTCTATTGTTTAGAGGCCGGATAGTGTTCGTATTCTAAAGTACGCTCAGAATTTTTATGAATCATCATCTGGATGTAAAATCATTGTCTTAGCATATCTACAGTTCTGTTTTTTCCTCTCTCCCTGCAAAATCATTTCGAAGCTAACAAGGAAGTTTTTCACTAACCCAATAGCTTTTCAGTCGGGCTGTTTACCAGTTCTGGAATGCATTGCAAAATTTAATTTTGGTGGACAGCGTTAAATTAAAACAATTCCGTTACAAGAAACTTCCTCATGAGAGGTACCGACAATTGCAACTCACGCTTAATAATATTCAGTGCAAGTCGTTTTTATTTATTCTCATTCGTTGGTTGGGGACTTCGAGGGGATTTTGAGGCGAGAGAGTGAGGGTTGTTCGGACGATTCGAGTAAATTTCAAAATTTATTTCCTACTTCTCCGCAGATCTCATTTACGAACTGTTCAAATTCTATGTTAATTCTATGCATCATTTTATCTCACACAAAACTTCTGTGAGGTATGGTAAGAAAGACTTCATTTGAACTATGAGGTACGGAAACTGCGAAAACAATTTATTTTGAAAGGAAAACATCTTCAAAACCTTCAACCATACGGAGCTGACGAGCGTCTGTTGCTCAACCTTTGTTCTATTCTCTTTATTTCTGGCCGGCGTGTCTGAGATACCATTTTGTTCCTGTTTATTTTAAATTTTTTTCGTTGCGGGCATCAATTTCGCTTGGCTGAAGACAATTTATTGATGTTCTTGATGGCCAGCGCTACTAGAGTGATAAGTAACAGAATTAAACAACCATCAAATTTAACTGACTGTCTTCCTGAAAATCTATAGGGAAAGCTCTTCATGACTGACAAGAAAATTTGAAATTAAGTTATTACGAAAATCCTGATGGCCTTGTGAAATTGTGCCTGAGTAGCCTCTGGATGCAATCGTCCTAAGGTTGAATTAAATTTGGAAAATAATGCTTATACTATTTGCTACATGAGTGGAGATTCACACATACAGTACTTCGCTATCCATTACTTGCTGCCAGGAAGGAATGTGTGGGCATGCGAAGTACCTTTCGTTGGTAAGGCCGCATCATTCGGGCCGAAATTCTACGACATGACTTCTCAAAGTATGATACACCATTAATATACTCGTAGTCTAAATCAATTGCGTACGCTTATTTTGCTTTCACTAATGGTTCATAATTAAATAACTTTGACCCACAAGTGCACTGAAATTAAATCAGGGAACGGATTCATCAGAAATGTAAATTTTTACGGGCAAATTATTGTATGGATTTTAAAGAGAGGTAGTAAAAGTTGCACTCTTGCTTTTTTGTGTACAAATAAATTCGAGCCTAACAAGTGCGAGAAGACTCGTTTTGTAAAAACGTCGATTTTGTATACATATATAACACATCGGAACACCCGCCAAACGTCAGGTACCATTTAATAAAGAATAAAAACCTATACAAATTTGAATGAAATCCCTACAATTTTAGAAACTTAATGCAATAAATTGGTCAGAGATATATAGTTTCATGCATTAGTAAGAAATTCATGTATTTTTGGCATAATTTCCCGCAACGCAATATTGGGCCGAATCTCCGAGGATATTCCAGCGTAGCGAAGAGAAGCCCTGCTGCTTCTGTTTGGCTGCTTGGGCATTTCTGGCGATCGACAGACAATACTTCAGCAAGCCGTGACCTGAATGTAACCAAACTCAGATGTCTTGTTGAAGCTGCGCACGTTATCCAAGACCTTGCATGCGTAATGCCTTATTTCCTTGTCGTAGATCTTGCCCGCTGGGATGTACGTATTCACCGACTTACTGTGAATACAAGGACAATCTGTCACTGCCGAATAATGAATTCTCAGTAAATTTGCTGTTCATCCATTGATGACAGTCTCTCACAGCCACCCTGTCAATCTACTAAAATTGTCTCCCGTTTACGCGAAACATTTTGGTATCCATTCAGACGGAGTTTAGTGCACGACGCACGGGCGTTTCGCTCATCGAACGCCAGCTTTTGAGCCTTGTGAAAAGAAAGATTTATTGGACGCTCTTCTGAAACCTAGGCGGTCTAAAGATTCCAACGCTTCGAACTGCTGCGTTGCAAGGCAATTGTGAAAACGAGCTCAACCGCAAAAACTCGTAATTTTCGTGAACTTTTGAGGGGAGTATATAGACATAGAAAGCTTAGTGAAGCAAGAGAGTAGACGAAGTGGAATGGGTGAGTCAAATGCATTAGAAAGCAGTTTTGAGTGATCAAAGCGAATGGAGGATTTATTTGATATGGTATGAATTTGGGGCAAAGTCATTTAATACGAGATAAATATTTCTGCTTTCATTTTGATATATAAATAATTTGTAAGTTCACCTGGGCATCGCTCAAAAGATTCTCTGATAATTACGGCATAGTTTTTCGATTGATTGCGTGTAAAACAGAAGAGTCATTACTTTGTTTATTAGTCTCCGAGTTGATGGCCGAGCTTCTGGTAATAAGTATTAATTGTTTGACTCAATGTCTTGATACATCTTGAAATATTCTTAGTGACGCATCAGAAAAAAGTGAAGGCGCTGGGAATAAAACTTGCGCTTGATTGGGCAAACATCTTTCAAGAAGGTATTCGGTGGCCGTGTAGGTCATCTCTAAAATGTCTTCAGCCGGTCATTGATGCAGATTTAAAGCCCACTTAGTAAATGGTGTTGTTTTGTAATTAAGATCCGCTTACAAATTAATTTCTGTTTCTTACATAGTTATATTTTATTTCATCGAATAAATACGGAATAAAAATGTTTACACCTATTTTTGAACACCATGGAAGCTAAACGCGTTTGAATTTATCTGTCACTTTTCCAAACCCGAAAATATTTCGGTCCTCCCTCGCACTTCTTCAATCATCGCAGGCTTGCCGGAGACTCACAGTTTCTACAGCCCAGAAAAATTCAGGCGGAAAAATTATCAGGATCACTTACATGCGTGAGCTGAGCCGCGCCTCCTAAGCGTCGTCTGCTTACACACGATTTTTAATTTAGCTAGAACGGTTCATTTACTTACTGGTTGCGTTGAATGTTGCGACAGCTTCATAATATGAATATCGAATCGAGAAGATGAATGCTGAATTGTTCAGCTCGATTTCTGGCCCGAGCCACTCAAGAGGGGCACTCGAACCTTTTGAATTTCGAATATTACAGAGAGATTTCAGATCCGTTTCAAAATATTCCTTGAACTACAACACTATCTACATATTTTTTGAGAAAAATGTGTATACACTGTATTTATATCGGGCCTTTCCTGGAACTCCAACTAAACAATATGGCAATAGTATTGTCGTTTACGACCCTCTATTATAGCCTTAGTTAAACACTTTTCTTAAATTACTTTTCTCTTTCAATTACCTTTCCCAATCGGAAAGGCTCGAATAAATTTGAATTACAGGGTAATTTCCGTGGCATCTAAAATTACCTATAATGTTAGCCGCCCAAGTGCAGATACCGCACCCCGATAGTTGAAAATCTGAGGGGCGGCGAAAAAGTAAGACTGGGCGCTCATGCATGTATACAGGACGTAAATGGTCAAATAAAGCTCTACTTTTGGGTAGAAGCCCGGACCAAGGCGCAGATTTTGAGGCTCCTGGTGAGACGCCAACTCACCAGGCGGGCGTCCTCACACGCGATGTGCTGCGGTGCGGTTGTGTGATTTACAGCAGGCGGTTATCCCTCCTTACCTTCAACACCGAATTGTGAATCGAGATCAAATATTTACTGTTAGTTGTTTTTGAAATAATCATGGTCCATCGGCTATCCTCTTGGCATTATTTAGTGACGTCCGACTAATAAAGGATTATACTGATAATCATGTCCAGGTTTTCCTTGCAATTAGAGCGCAATAGAAGGGAAGAGGATCATAACATTTTTGAACGTGCTGTTCTGACGCTGGAGATTTTCATCCATTAACGACAAAAATATTGCTTGTACTTCTAGTGAGTGATCCCTTCTCGTGAATGCTTTCATTAGCGTCTACTCGATTTTTGCCTACTCTACTTCTGCTGAACTACGACGAGCATAAACATACTCATCATTTTTAGAGTATAATTTACTTCATTGGGTTAGTTCAATTAAATTCGTACATCAGCAGCGGAGTTAAATTATTTAACAGTCGCGATAAATCTTTGCAATCGTACCACGAATATCAACAATCCGGGAAGTGATCTCTATGTTCTGTAAATTCAATCTGTCGCTCTTCAGCAATACATTGAAAATATCATTTTGTTTCTGCCTAAGAGGACAGAACTCCAGCTGCAGATTGTAAAGAATGAGAAATAACAATAAAGAGTGAATTGAATCCGAATAAAGACGGGTAATTCCAAAATGAACATCGGCGAATATTGTGCGCATTACTGGATGTACCCGATACTTGAAAATATTTATGCAAGAATTTAGAACTTTTTCAGATTAAGTCGTGAGTCATTCCCGGAAAGGACCTGCAGGTTAGCGGTTAATCAGTTACATGAGTTTTTTTATATAAAAAACAAATACGTCTTCAAAGCTTGACATCATTTGTGGTTAAATGTTGAGCTGTACATAGGTAAGAAAAAATACTATCGCGTTAGCAAAGACCTTGCTATGTACCAGCATCCAACGCTACAGGGTCTATCAAAATTATAGAAATGCGGCAAAAAATTGACCATCTAATCCAAACCACATCTGTCATATGTGTACAAATATTGGACCGCTCGTGCAACACAGGCACAAATAGACTGAAAATTCATCTATCAAGATCAATCAGACCATCCATGAGCATAAAAACAATAATCTACATCTTCATACCACGAAGCCTTGAACCTGACTGATGGACTTAAATTTTTCTTCGAAGTAATAACAAGCATGAGTAGCTCACTTATGTACGTAAGTCATTTTTAACTATCTCGCAGCTACTAAGTCTTTCTGAAAGAAAATGCTTCATCTCTTCAGCAATTTAAGAAAGGCTTGCTAGTTTGATATCCTGGTTCCGTTTCTCATTTGTTGGGCTTTTCGACATTCGTGGGAGAGCGTGCGATGCTAATTTGTTCAGGAATGTACCGATGTTTGAGAAGAGTGACTGCTCAATTTGTCATCACAAGGCTCGCTTCACTTCGGAGCTGGGCCTTTGAGCCCCGTTCCAGGAGCTCGCGCTCCACTTTTGTCTTTTGTTTTCACAGGATCTCGAGTCCATCAATATTGATGCCCGCATGTTATTTAGCTGTTCGAATACTAGGGGAGAAATAGAAGGCTTCTAGTTTTTAATTTCTGTTTTAAAAGTAGGTCTTGACATACAAGGAGACTCGTTCGGGATAATATTTTGTCCCGAGTCGTGCAGGCAATACAAGCACTGATTGATCATTGCATTGCGAGATGAGTATCTTAAAACCATAAATTTTGAAACCATAAGTATGCATGATCCAGGCACGCAATTTGTCAGGGAAAAAAGAATGACCATAAAAAACGGTAAGGATACGAAAAGAATAAGCGAATGAGAAGAAAAAGTAATGCAATAAGTTTCAGTTGTTTATTGTTGCAGAAAAAATATCTTCCAGCAGGTTCAAAAAATTTACAGAAAATTTATGGAAATTTTAATATACTGAATAAACTAAATGGCCTTACGTTCTTGTCTTATTAAAAATTTCCTGGTGACAGTCAGAGCGAAAACGTTCCCTTACTGAATCTTAAAACAAGTTAGTGTTTGTAGAATACAAGAAACAATTTCCACTGTAGTTACTTTAAGAAAAAATTTAGTTGACTAACCTCTGGAACGCCGCGTAAATCGTATACCATGTATGGTTGTTTTCATCTGTAAGTAGTGTTTTAAGGAGTGAAAGAAATTGCTTGCAAAAATAGGAGAATAATCCACGCAGGCCAAAGCTTCACGAAGATTATGAGTACAATGGTTGATTTGACCAGGCGGAAACTCGAGCTCATTCTTCCAGCATCTCTGCACGATTATTGCAGCTCCCTATCGGATCTCTCCTCGAGAACACGAAGGCGCTCTTTTGTTGTAGAGGAACTTTTAGGTCATACCGAAAAATGCGAGCAGTTTGCAAGCTAATTTCTTCCATCAACGAAGTTGGATTCTCTAGGGGCAATTCTCTCTCTAATTTGGGAAGGACGGCATTCATCAAGATTGGCCTAACCAACCTTCCGACAGCGTCCTTTTGAGAACCTTCTGAGAATTTAAATGGTCCAACATTCATTTAAGTTCGTCTCACTGCCCATATTCTAGAGTGGGAGGCCTAAAAACATTTTAATTTCATGTCTTTAGAGTCTGTATTAAAATAAGTATGATTTTGAAAATAGGAGTTGTATTTGACGTGGAATATTAGACTTTTCCGCAATGCATTTGGCCTTTTTTAGTTCATTTTATGTGGACTTATTGTAGTGGTAATACACTCAACATGGATATGAACTTTGAGATCCCCTGTGATTAGGACGCTACTATTTTTATAAAAAAAGTTAAATGCAGTCTTATTGCATATGTTCATAGAGGTTGCAGTCAGTTTCTTGTGATAAGTGCAGCCTGACCTACCGAATTTTTCTTCCGCTAAAACGTTCCTACAAGTTAGTATGCACTCAGAGATCAAATAAAGCTGTATTATTAAATGTTTGATAATGAATTTAACTTATTACTCATCAATTTCACTTCGTAATATCGATCGTGATCACCCTCGCAGCTATCAAAAGATTACTGGATGCAATGCATGGTTTTACTTACAATTCTGTAATTGAACGCACGTGGGACATGGCATGATTTTTTCTCCACGAATGTACCGAAAGCCGAGACTGCACAAAAATGAGGCATTGTCTGTGTTCGTGAATTCGTTAGCAGTGCATTTCTTATTGACACTGTCGACGCACATCAGTGTGATACATACTGAACGAAATTCAGTATTTTGTCAAACAACGTTTCTTGGTAAACCTCAATGTCATCATGTGAAATCCGCCATATCACGCCTGACTATATACTACTGATAAAGACCAACATTGATATCTCAAAATCGTTGTTTTAAAATTCCTTTCCACAGCTAATTAGTCGGAATGTGGAAAATAGGCATCAATCATATTCTATTGCAGTAATGCAACAGAGTTTATTTTATTTTTCCCTCAAGTAATAAGTTTGAATCTGTAAAACAAGAGTCCCGATGCTGATCCAAAGCTCAAAAATACACTGACATAAATTTAATGCGTTAAAAAATAGTTATTATGACACGTGCAGACGGTAAATTCATTAAAATACTGAATGAATTTAATTTTTCTAAGACGGAGCTGAATACCAGCTTCAGGACTATTCAGAGGAACGACAAATTTAGAGAAGTAAAAAGCCGATTATGCAAAAGTCGCTGTTGAGCTGTGCGACAAAAGCTTTTGAAAAATACTTTAGAAGAGCTCTTAGGGATGCAAGAAAGTCTTTTACGTAGATGCAGCGCATCTGAAGTGACAGTGTCTTTAGGGATGAGGATGATCTTGGCAGAATACAACATCTTTGAGCTGCTTGAATTTTTTATCCGGCACAGAAAAACAAGATACGCTTAGCCGCTGGTGTGGAGAATTAATTCTAGCTAAACGTCAAATACCCACGACTATTGCCAGTGAGGCTAGTGCCTTAACTCCGATGCCACTGGTGAAATCCTTCTATTTCTTCGCAAATATTTGACCCCGAGAAGTATCGAAGTTGTTCTCTTGTTTTTGGAGACACAAAGGTCATTCAGCGGAGGCACAATGGGCCAGAGGGAGACCCGGATCTCTCTGGCCAGTGGGGGATTAAGTGACCAAAACTGAGGGGAGTCGCTGGTTTTTATGTAATTAAAACTGGACTTTAACGTAACAGTTCGGCATGTGTTTTTGAAATGGTGATATCATAAAGAAAACTTCAGCCCTTTCAGTCTTATGAGAGTGCATGCAGAAGAAAACTGGAGAAAACAGTGTCGAGTTCACATTCATCAGTGTGCGTTGGGTGAGTTTAGAATTTGCGGCTGAATTTAGTTTTTGTCGACAACCTCAATCAGGTTGTCCTTCTAAACAATTTCATTCTACATATATACATGTAGGAAATACAAATAATTCTCAAAACTTATTAACCGTCATCGGTCTCTATCATTTAGCATAATTCTCCCTATCTCCTCTGTTTATTAAGTTTGTGTCAAAAAAAGGAGTTCAATCGGTGTTAAAAGGAGTTTTGTGTTACTCAGTCAGTTTTTCCTGAATTATCATAAAATGTTAAAGTTTGACAGTAAAAGTTTCCTTCTTTTCGAACGTCATTAAATGAATTTCAAATGTTAGAGATGATCCTGAGATCGAACTTTATCATTTTTTATAGGCTTTTGAAATTTTATTTTCTACCTGAACAAAATATTTAATTCTATATAGATTTGCCTTCCTTGTTATCCTGGTTCTCAAAAAACTGTATTTGATTGTGAACACCCATTATCAAGTGGCAAAAATTGAACTAAAGTAACTATAGTGCTATTTCGTCCATCATTGGTAAAATTAATCTGAGATCAAAGTTCAATCACAAAACTCTCGAATCCCAGACATCGGATACTGCCCTAAGCCTAACCTTTCATGCAACGAACACTCGCGACAAGAGCTGGCACGCAAGTTACCGTAATATTTAGGTATTATTCTCTCGTTACCAACGCCTGAATGCAGCCATTTCTTCGTCATTTTCCTGCGGCCAAAACAGTGGGCCCTGCAAGCAGCCGACATTCCTCACTTCGTCACAAAAGAATGGCTCTTCGTTTTCTGTAGCCCTGCAAGCTCAGGAGCCCGGCGTCTCCTGTGTTTCGCAGAGTCAACTTTCGGCAACAATTTGCGAGACTTTTGAGTCTCTGAATTTGAAAATTTCGAATGAAGTAGTCCAAATTTTTCAGAGAGCTAAATGCGTCTTCTGTCCGTCTCTCACGATGCTTTCCAGCCAAGTTGTAGATGATGAAGGCTCTGGTATTGGGAACTTGGAAGACAAATTCAGTCTTTGCAGTTTCACGTAGTTGTTTTCTGTGGTGAAATATTCGTAACTTTCACTAATAGACATAGTCAGAATTTCGCCTACGCTTCATAATAATCACCATGAACTGATAGGCACAACGGATTTCAAATTACTAGCACTTACATTTAGGAATCTAATTGACTGACGTATTTTCTCAACAAGTGTTTTGTTAAGGTAAGAAAACAGTTAATAAATCTATCAATTCTCAAATATCAATTTCTAAAGCAACACATTTAAATTCGCTCAGAACTTTGAACAGATTCGAGATATTTCTATGACAGTTTGTTCTTCGGAGAAAATAGATTTTGAGTTCCTTTAGACAAAGTTTTCGGGGAAAATATGGAGTCCCCTCACTTGGGTCAACAAGTACATTAATTTTGCTCGGACTGAGTTACACAATTTTACCTTTGGAGCAGGAAAATGGACGCCGTTTTTACCGCGGAGCATAATGCAGTGATGGCAAAACGCAGGTATGGACAAGAATTTCTTGACTTTGTAGAATTTTTCTTTACGAGTTTAGGGAATGTCAAAATATGGCATGGGCTAGGTTAGAGGAAGCTCTATTTTTTAATTTTTCTATTTATTTTTACCTCATCGAAGTTCCTCTAAGTGCCATTGCACATCATTTTCGAGCGATTGCCGTGGTTGATACAACGTGTTAACAAAAGTATTTGGGCGGACGTTTACTTTTCATGATAGAATGCAGCGTTCATTCCTTGATCCTGAGTTTGAGTTATCATTGTTGTATTTACGAGTATAGATCGTGATAATTACCGCTAAGTGATAGCATTGTCGTGGTATTGTACAGCCATCGCAATACCCAAGTAAGTCGGAGTCAAAATCTTTGTGGTACTTCGATTTTTTCTCATTCTGAGATGATGTTCAGGAATAAAATCAAAAAATTATTTTAACGTGAAGTTTTAAAGCTATCATGAGGATTGATCCTTTTCTTAATTTCACTTTTTTCTCTGCGTCTTTCGTGAATGCTTTTACGCGTGTCTCCAAGCCCCTGCTAAAGATTCAACAAATAATTTTGAAATAGATAGTTGCACGAATGAGAGTATTTACACACAAATTTTACCAAAAGTTAAGTTCTTTATTGATATTTAAGTTTAAAGTTTTTTAATAATTCTAGAATACATTGCGCAGAGTGTATTTTCAATTTATAATTGTAGAACTGCAATTATCATGCAGTCCAGTATTCTTTCTCGAGAAGTTTTGCACACATACAGTGGGTCAAATAAGTATTCGTAACGTTCGAGAAAA
>VOMN01030568.1:0-50126 GCA_014899125.1 Orchestia grillus
GATGAATAATATTTTGCATGCTATACAATAACCAGTTATATGAGGTCTCTAAGGTGAGAAATGTGAGCTATACAAATATTCTACGTGGTTTCGAGATTGTGAGTTCTGGTACATGATACCAACTTTATGTTAATGTCATCGATTTGGCAAAGTTATTTTTAATAATTTGAATCGGTTTGAATAACTTCATCACTGATTTCATGACAGTATAATTTATATTTTGGAAAGGCAAGACACGGATATACTGTTTAGGCCATCGAAATGCCCCTTGCATCCAACTGTACTCCTGTTTTATCACTTTCAATGTTTTTCCATTCTTTTCATTTTTTCTTAACAAAATAATAATCGGAGATCGGCCTACTGCACAATTCTAACAAGAATAATGTATAATGAATTACTGTAAATCGAATGATTCAGTCATTTTATGCGTATCGGACACAAGAATTTTCAACCGAATGAAAAGGAAACGCAGAAGAAAGAATAGATATCGCTGGAATTTCCGTTTTGGTGTAGACTTTTTATATTGAATAATTTACTGATAGAAAATTATATTCAGAGTCTCTCTAATCTTTCTTTTAATTTTTTCAGACGTTTTCTTCTCTTGGGAAACATCACTTGATTGTTTCATTCCAAACTCAGACAAGTCATCGAACGTAGGTTGTAGGGTGTCAAAACAGAGTGTTGAGTGTTTTATGGTGCTATGGTTGTTCACGGAAATTTTAATTTTTTCTGTGCTCTTTTTATCAATAAAATGTTAAGAATATAGTTCTTATTGTTAAAACTGCGTTTAAAGGCTAAGTTTTTTGGTGCTTAACATATAGGCGGTTGTTTTTATGATTGATCTTTGAAGAGTTTTATTATGAGCAATCGTATATTATCAGCTGTAGCTTGTTATCCTTATCTCTGGTAGGTGAATTTTTCGGTAATTTTGATTTTATGATATTTTCTTTACTTTTTATCAAGTAGAAACATGAATACCAAGAAATTTTTAATGTCTGGCAAGTGTGAACTAAAGGATATATTTAAATCTCATAATGAATCATTGCAAAGCTGAACTGCTGAGTTGTCTCATTTTAATGCCATCATCAGTATTCATGTATTTAGAATTTATGGTTTCGAATGCTGATGACCGGGTATTCAGTCACTTTTTCAAATTAATTATCAAATTTAATTCTAGGTGCAGGTGGATGTATCCCTATTAGTGTAATTTTTGGAAGTGATGTATGGATGAGTACATGATGAGTACTTAGTACACTTTTCATAGACCAGGAGGCTCATTACTACGCCTAATAATTTATGGAGAAATTGGGAAATTTATTGTTAGAGGCTTCAATGCCTTCAAATATCTTTTGTTGCTGATCTAGATTGATTTATGCATTTAAGTTTTATCCTTTCAAATGTGCCATAGCAAGATAGTTATGCACTTTTCATTTTAATCCGCATCTAGAAATCGTGGCACTTATTAGATTACTGACTTAATTCAATTGAAATGCATCTCAGGAAGCATAGAATGGGTAATAGGATTAGGTTAGTTGGCTTTATCTATTGAATGCTATTAAAACTGCAATCATCAGAGCAGCACTGTTAAGTCACTTCAGTATCAGAAGACAGAACTTTTATCTTTATTGCTCTCTTTACTTCTTTAATTTTTACACCTTTGTTTTCTCTTATTCATCTTTTTTCCTCTTTATTTCTAACTTACAATTTTTGTATGCAGTGGGCTTATGCAGGAACATGTTCTATGCATAAATTTGTTTCCTCTGTGTCTGTAGTCTATATTAAATTTTTTTATTCTTTAAGCTCTTTTTTAATCGTATTTCATATGAATCGGATGCTTCAAATTTACTAATAACCTAATCTAATTGATTTTCAATTCTTATTCATAATACAATGTACTTCGTGTAAAATGCATTTTTCTTTCTAAAATCAATGAAAAATTATAGTTGGTTCTGTATATTGTATAATTTGAGGCTTAATACTTATATTTATATCTGTTTATTTTAGCTTTTGACTAATATTTCCTTTAATTGACCCACTTCATTTCATTGTATAACCTTTTTTTTGACACTGAATAAAATTTTCCCTCTGAGATTTGGAAACCTTTTTTTGAGAGGTATTTAAAAAAGAAAAATAGTTGAGAACTCATTTACACTATACAACCAGTGTCCTGCTTTTTTGTGCTTCCTTTAGGCTACATTAGGTTATATTGGGTAAGGTTTGGTTAGAATAGGTTTTTGCTAATTTTACATAATTTTTATGCAGTCAAAACTTGTAAATATGTGGCTCTAAATTACAGAGTTTGCATCATTTCGTTGTACTCTACTTAAAGTATATATCAATCTAGATTTTTTTTGCTATGCTTTTGTGTGATAGTTTACTAATTGTTTGATTTTTTTAATCCCAGTGTGTATTCTTTTCATTTCAGGTGAGATCAGAGCTGCTGCTGCATTGCTAGAAAGTTTTTTCAAAGTTGCTGGCAGTTGATAGTTTGAGACATAAAATTTTACCCCCAAAGTCAATTTTTAAATAAATTTGCTATTCATTCCACTTTTTTAAATTGCTGATGAGTTCAAAGCTTTGTGAATGATTTTATTAGCTGCATTGCAAAAAAAATCTATTCCGTTTACTTCACTACAGCATTCCATATACTGTGAATACTAGTATGATTTCAGGAAATTCGTGAGTATTTAAATTCCTATTCTTCAATAAATTATCAGAAATTAATTTTTTCTTGTTTTGATATAGAGTTGATCTTCAATATGACTGCGGGACCGTACAACTATTCTTATATTTTCAAATACATTATCATCGGAGACATGGGCGTTGGCAAGTCGTGTCTCCTGCACCAGTTCACAGAAAAGAAATGTAAGTATGAATTCCTGTGTATGCATTGTTAATGTTAAAGGAATTAATTTTATTTGCATATTCAACAGAAGGTGAAGTTTCTAATTTTCCACTTTGAACATGTGGAAAATTAGATGATTTGTGTAAAGAATTTGTCAGCCTTTGTTTAATTGTTGACTTCAAAATAATGGATATTGGGCACATGCTGGGAGTGGCTGGCATGTGGTTGGGTCTCCCACAGCCCCTGACTTCATTTAATTTAAATGCCCCTCAGGAAGCATAGGATAGGTGATAGGATTAGGTTAGTTTGGTTTATCTATTGAATGCTATAAAAACTGCAATCATCAGAGCAGCACTGTTATTATGTCACTTCAGTATCAGTAGACAGAACTTTTATGAGAACTTCAATAATACATTGAAGGTGAATTGTTTTCCTTCTCTAGATATTTTTTATTGTATATCACATTGAATAATAGAATTCCAAATTATTTTACAAAACACTCCTGTTTTTAAGTTCACACCAGCTAATAATTGATTAAAAATTCTTCATCAGCAAAAAAAGCAAAATGATGGTTGTGCTATGGTTGTAATGTTCAATTATATGCTCCTGATTTTGTAGTACAGTTATTATTTTTAAGCATGTATGATTTAATTAGTTCATCATTACATAAAATTACTTATGTAACCATATGTTCCAGTTATGGCTGACTGTCCTCACACAATTGGAGTAGAGTTTGGGACTCGCATCATTGAAGTGGCTGGCCAGAAGATCAAACTGCAAATCTGGGATACGGCTGGACAAGAGAGGTTTCGAGCAGTCACGCGGTTTGTTCACTAGGAATTTGCTTTTTATATTGACGTTTGAGGGATTATTCACATAAGTGGTTGTGTCTGGATGTAAATGTATCAGGCTTCATAGAAATTCAATTCTAGCGCAGGTATGTAGAGAATCAACTGGATATTTCTCTGTGTAGTCATGATTTTTGTAGAGAGAATTGAGTATTTGGTCTCTGTGTGAAATAAGCTGTTGTTTATTTGTTCTTTTAGCTTTTGATAGCTGTAAAATTGGTAGTATTGGTAGGTGTGATTTCAATTGGAAACAAATCTTACTTTAGGCCAACCCATATGTAAATGGTAGGCTAATAATGAGTTGTCTTATTTATAAAAATTCTCATAAATCTCAAGTTCATGTGTGTAGTTATACATTTGGACATTGTTCTGGTTGAGAGTTTTGCCAAACTGCATATGTAATGGAGACTGTTAAGGTGGCTCATACTGTTTTACTTATGCATCTTCTTGATTGGATTAATTTCACTTGGAGCCAAAGAGGCCTTGTCCTTGTGCTGGCTAAGGCCTTGTAAAATCTCTCTGAAAGATTCAACAGTTAGTATGCATTTTTCATTCAATTTGGTATCCAGTGTGTGAATCTCTATCTGTGGTACTCTTCAGTCATAGTGTAACCTTTGCCTTCATATTAGTAAGAGTAATAATCTTCAGTTGAAATGTAGTCTTTACTTAATCCATCATATGGTTAGTCAAGCCCTGATTTTTTGTTCATATACTCTGACATATTTCTTGTCACCATGTAAGCACAAAAACACAACAATCTACTGCATTTTCTGCCTTACAATCTCTTTTTATTAAACTTTGCCTAACCTTTTCCTTCTTTAATTTTTCTGTCACTGTATCAAATTTTTTTTTTTTTTCATAATAATACCTTTCTTAGGTATATCCCAACACTTTCTTATACTGCGAATGCATTTCCCATCTTTATACTGTGAATGCATTTCCCATCTTTATACTGTGAATGCATTTCCTATCTTTATACTGTACATGAATTTTCCATCTTTATTTGTTATAAGATTTCAATATCTTGGATCATATTTCAGTATTGTGGAATAATAAGTAATGTCTGATGCTGAAGACCCCTCAAGGGGCATAAGATAGGAAATAAGGTCAGGTTAGTTAGTTGGTTCATTCTATGCTCTTAACGATTGGCGACCCCAAGAAGCACTATTAGATTACCTCAGCTAAAGATAGCCAGTAGAGGCTTTTGTCTTTAGTGCCCACTTTCCCTCTTTCAATTTTCATCCTATTTTGTTATCTCTTCTTTGTCTCTACTCCTTCTTCTTACCTTGCCATTTCTTTGCATATAAAATTTGGTGTGGGATAGATTCCATGGTTTCTACAGTCCATACTAAATGGTCCCTTAATCTCTTTGCTCTCTTTGAATCACATTTCTTGAAAATAGGGAGCTTTAAACTTACTAAAAATCAATTAATCTGATGCTTAATAACTTTTGAAATGGCTAATAAATGGCCAATCTTGCCCAACAATAAAGCAGTTTATTTTCATTGATACTATTCAAAATAAGTACTTGAGATGCTTTCATGTCAAGTGAATCAGTTTCCTGTACCAGTTGCATCTTACTGTTACCTAATTTTAATTAAATTTTGACATCAAGTTGCAGGCTTGTTGGTGTGGATTCCGCATTAAAAAAATTGCAGTGTTGAGGCTTGATTAATGAACTTTTAAACTTCGCAAATGTCCTGTATGATTTGGCAAGTGTGTATATGTTGTAGAGGGTTCTCATCAATCATTCCCTGTTATTCTTTGTTTATGCATGTTTGATGACCAAAAATTTACAGCTGGGAAAAATATGGCATGAATATGTTTTGTAAAGTAGACTCTCCAAAAAAAATAAATAAAGCAAGACTATACTGCTTTAATAGACGGCCTTTTCACATACCAGTAGCATAAACTCTGAATACAGTTGCTTAACAGTGTCTTTTTTTTTTTGAGCTTCAAAATCTAGAAACTACTTATGCTCCATACATGAAACACATCATGCATACCAGTATACCTAAAGATTTTTACTTCATTGATTTTTATGAGTAAACCACGATAAGATTTTTTGAAGCAATTTTTTACACTATTGCTTCCACTGAAACTGCTTTGCAATCCAAATTTCCCTGTATTTCTGAATTGTATTCATGCATGCGCAGGTCCTACTACCGCGGGGCGGCTGGGGCGTTGATGGTGTATGACGTGACGCGGAGGTCAACGTACAACCACCTGAGCTCATGGCTCACCGACGCCCGCAACCTCACCAACCCGAACACCGTCATATTCCTCATAGGCAACAAGGGCGACCTGGACGCCCAGCGGGACGTCACCTACGAGGAGGCGCAGCAGTTCGCCGAGGAAAATGGCCTCATGTTCGTCGAGGCGAGCGCCAAGACGTGAGTTCTCTTGGCTAAATTTTTCTTGCGCAAAACGTGGCAAAAGAGGAGGAGGCTGGGGAAATTGTGGAGGATTATAGGTAGAGGATAGCAAAAAGTTAGATTGTGACTTCTCTTGGTTTTCATGTGTGTATGTGTATATGCAGAAGATGCGTTAAAGAAATTCAGAAAAATATAGGGAAATGTACTTGGATTTAAGAAATTCTGTGATAACCATGTGAGAGACAATCTTAGTCATTGGTTCTGAAAATGGGACAAATTTATGCAGTCATTTGTGGAATGAATAACTTGTAATTTTGAGATTATTCCCCTTGAAATTTGGTATATACCAAATTTTATACGTAGTCACCCTTGAAAATTGATTTGAACGAATTCTTAGGTTTAAAATGTACATTTGTACAGTAATTCTTTAGAATTTTAGAAGCAAGTTCGTTTGAGGCACTTGCGAGCGTGAGGAATTCAAATGTAGTTTATATCATGACACATCTGCAGACGTGAAGGCATCTAAAACAACCATCTCAATAGCGCCTACCATTAGCTGCTGCTCATTTTTGTTGCTCTCTTGATGCTCTCTTAATTCTTTCATACAAGTTGTTGCATTGTTTATTTCAGGGGAGAAAATGTTGAAGAGGCTTTCTTAGAAACGGCAAAGAAGATTTACCAGAATATTCAGGACGGAAGGTGAGTTTTATTAAGGATCAGTAGATCAGACCTCCAATATATTGGGCTTCATATTTCTGAATTGGTGTTGATGTGATGACAGTGGTGTGGATATGGCTCACCTTTGTGCTAATGTCGTACTGCAGCTGTTGTCGTTATGTATGTACGGCCTTAACATAAACTCGCATAATGATCGTAACAATTGCTGATATCATGACGCAGTACCTGCTGTAGGTGCTTTAAAGCCAGAATATCTACACGCTGCTTAAATAATTACATAATTTTCAGTCGTGGAGTTCATTCACTAATCAACGAGTTTATCTGAAAACTTGCAGTTGCTCTTTTCAAAATGTTTTTAGTCAGATTTTTCTGTAACGCTCGTCACGTTTCAGATGCACGTGCACAAGCTGTACCTTTATATTGGGTACCCATCCTGAAAGGTACAGCCTGGCCATTGTACAGCCTGAAAGGTACCATTGGGTACCCATCCTGGCCAAAACAGCTGAAAACGTCTCTGATGTTTCAATTTCATTCTTGTTTTCAGCATTACGTTATTTCAATCAGCGAAGTGTTTCGTAAAAACTCTATCATTTTTCAGCAGCAATTTGTCGTTTAACTGCCACTGCGTGGGGAGTTGAAGGCTTGTTGTGCTGCAGGGTAACGTTGCTTGCCATCGTATACGTAGGCTTGATGGAGTGTGTTCATGTGCTGCTGTCTCTTTGTTTGTGTTGAGGTTTGCTGAGGTGTATCCATGTGTTGGTCTTTCTGTTGCTTTACGATTTAATGAAGTTTGACCGCGTGTTGACGTCTTTTTGTTGTACAGTAGAGCTCTTCAAATGGGGACTACTTGAGCTGTCCTGTAACTACGTATTCCGGATAAAATGTTTTCATGGCGAGACGAGGGAATAGGTTTTTTGAACTAAACTATGGCTTTTTCAACATATTCACGTCACATAAGGCATTAAAAAATTTTTCCTTTGATAAAAATAGCAAAATAAGTTTGAAAAACTTGAATAAAGGCGAAGCTGTATTTCAGAATAGTCTACTAGGCCAAGGTGTTATTATGTTGTTCATGATTGAAAGAAAGGGAATGCGTGCTATGTGTTTGCCAACCCAGAATTCAACAAAGAAGGCACGTAAGACTGAATCCCCTGAGGGAGCATAGGATTAGGATAGGCAGTAGGGTTAGGTTAGTTAAGTTTATCCATCCAATACTTTGGGTCTGGCGTCCTCAAAGGGAGCACTGCTAGGTTACCTCAGCTATAGATAGGCCTTCGGGAGTTCTATCGTTCGTACCGACTTTATTTTTTTCAATTTTCGCACCAACGCTATCTCTACTTCGTCTTTTCTTCCTCTTCCTTCTGAACTTGTTTATATGCAGGGGAAATCCGGTGTGGGAACACACCTGTGCATAGATTCTACGTTTTTTGCAGACCATACTAGATGGTTCCTTCTTCTCTTGCTCTTTTTTGTATCACACTCGATGTGGATAGGGAGCTTTAAACTAACAAATATGGTGATTTATGACAAAATAAGAAATTGCTCATATTTTGTATTTAAATTATTTCGTGTTACATGCATTGTGTATCCCATAAGTTCTGTCTTCCCTATCTTAAGAGCTCCAACTTGTTGTAATTTACTGAAGGTTTTCTTTGTGTTGGCGTTGTTGAAGCGTGTGGGCATTGCGGTGTCGAGCCTCTGTGAAGTTATATTTTGCTGTCAATCTATGTCCTTATGTGCTAAAGTTTGCCTCAGTTTTGCAGTCTTTGGATGTTATATCACGACATTTTGTGTGTCCTGCCAGTTTGTTGCAGTTTGGATGTTGTATCAAGACACTGAAGTGTGTCCTGCCAGTTTATTGCAGTTTAGATGTTGTATTAAGACACTAAAGTGTCCCCCTGTTGTGCGGTTTAGATGTTGTATCAAGACACTAAAGTGTCCCCTGTTGTGCAGTTTGGACCTGAACGCTGCCGAGAGCGGCGTCCAGCACAAGCCTGACGGAGGGCAGGGAGGCCCTGGAGGCAGAGCTGCCCTCAACAACTCCAGCGCTGGGCAGACCAGAGAAAACTGCTCCTGCTAAAACAAGCTACTCGTTGCCCAAGTGCTGCTGCTGTCTCTGGACGCTAGGTTCGTGAGGCAATTTTACTTCCTTGTAAGGTCGTATCGTCAATTGCGTATTTTATTTAATGAGGAAGATGTTGTGATGCCTGAGACACGTAGCAATTATCAAGACTTGAAAATACTTGTTACAGCAGTAAAGTAATTAGAATGGTTGAATAAATATCTACATTTTTTTTAGAGCACACTTCATAAAACGCGCATTGTTGGGTCAGTGAAGGCTCCAAAAAAAAATATAGTTCTCTACAGTTTTGGTATTACCCGGTGTTGGTTGCTCTTGCTGCCAAAGCAGCGCCCTGATCCACGCTCTAGCCCCGCAGTTTGGGGCAAATGCGGCTGATCATTGGTTCAAAATTGGACGTATAGTAAGATGCTCTCATTTGATGTTGGAGCAATATTCCAGGACGTCTGTGCAGGGCACTCGCTGAACATTACTGGGTGTATTACAATAGTTAGACATTGGTCATTGGTTCACGTGAAAGTTATTTTATCAATTTCCTTGATCCGTACTACGAAACTCGCCCGAATGTTACTTGTATCGGTATCCCAGAAGATTATTTTGTGATAAGGAAATATGAACACGTCTCGATTGCTAATTGATGTGTAAGTAGAAGGTCGTTAAGGTGCGAGTTCGGGTGCTCTGTGCTGCTGATGCTGATGTTGTCATACCCTGTTCACGCGTCATGAATGTTTAAATTTCTTGGGACCAAATCTTATTCCGAAATTATTTACCGTGGCTCATCATCTTTTTTTGGCCACTGTTCAGCCTAGCTCCTGCCATGCGTTGTGAGATCACTTGGTGTAGTTAGGGTGGGTAAAAACATGATTCAAGGATTGATGTTCTCTAAAAAGTAAAGCTTCCTAGTGTACTTCTCTTCATTCATCTTCACTGTTTGAAATAGGAAAAAAATTTGTGTATAGTACAAGAAAGTAAAACCGGAGTTTGGTTACCTAACAAATAGATAGCCCTTCGCGACTTGTGTCTTTCGTGCCCACTTAACTTAGTTCAATTTTCACACTTTCTTCGCTATATCTTCATTTTTTCTTCCTCGTCATTCTTAACTTGTTGTTTCTATGCGCAGGGGATCCTGTGGGGAACACACCTTGTGCATAGATTCCCCGTTTTCTACAGTCCATGCTAAATGGTCCCTTCTCTTTCGGTGCGACACAGTCTTGAATTACTGAAGCGCTACCATTTTTACCACTACTACATTCCCACAGTGTACAGCATTAGATCGCCATGTTCTTGAACGATGTGTTTACTCCCGCTAAATATACTATTTTTATGTCGTTTACGTCTCCCTGAGCAAAAAAAATTAGATTCCTTAGATCTGATGTTCGCGGATCACCATGTGAGAGTTTATTTTGCAGCTCGGAGATCGCCATGTGAACAGAGACTTCTCTCCGTAGCGAGGTTGCGCTGAGATCCGAGTTTTCTGGGAAAATTTTACGTGTGAAATGTAATCTTCACCATTTTTGCGATTACCAACTTGTCCAAGGTTCAGGCCTCAAGAAGCCATGCTTCTCCCCCTCGAGGAGAACTCCAGACACCCATAACCCTCTTTGACATGCTGGTGTACGCCTGTAGAAATGTGCACTGCCGAACCGCGAGCGCTCGTCTCATGAGGTTTGCTCGAGGCTACTGCCGGTCGAAACCTGTTGCTTTTGAATTAGCTTAAGGGTTCTGTTCCACCTTTTTTTGTAGAGGGAGTTTGAGATTCCTCGTGAAATTTTTCTAAGCTTTAGCAATCATATCTTGCAAAGGATTCGTGTGGAGGCTATAAGCCCGAGCAACTGGCATATTAGTTTCTTCGTAACATCCAGTAGGTTGTCAGCGAGAATAATCTTATTAAGCCAGTGATGCGGACGATCCTGTAAGCCAGACTGATCCTTTCGTCGTTCAACGTCGTCTCCGAAACCGACCGTTGTTTGTTCTCACGCACTGCGCGCGAAGTCCTCTTGCAGGATAAAGTTGTAGCCCAGGGCGGAGTGTAATAGTTCTAGCCGAGAATTCTTGTTGTAAATCGTGAGCTATCCTTTGTAAGAGTCGTTGATCGAAGCTGGTTAGGTGGGCATTTCGAAGAATGATTCTCGCGAGAAGTGGAAGAGGCTGTCTTAAAAACTATTGCTTCGGATGTAATGATCGAAACTGATTGTTAAATGACTTAAATGGGTTGTGCTTATTGAAGGGAAATGTGAGGGTAAATGTCGACAGCTAACGGCTTATAGTACAGGTAACGCTCCTTATTGGAACGAGTTAAGTGAGTCAAATTAAGCAGTTCGTTCCAATTAGCAGTAAACGAGTTTACTATTAGGTGCTATGAAATTTCTTTGGAAATTGAATTTTCTTTTTTGAATGTAAATTTTTTTAACAGATATTCCACCTACAATTCGTGGTATCTAAATTTTTCATTATGAAATGCCATTTCATTTGAAATTATTCTAACAAGAAACCTTACCTCTACTGCACATTCAAAGCCATCGCTAGGTAATGGCTTGTGAAGAAAAATCGACAACTACTTCTTCCACGCGTAATTTTCTGTCGATTTGTGCAATGATAACGTAATTATACTCATTGGAAATTTGTGAAGGTAGTGAATGCCGTCGACTCTCCTGTGTTCGTCTTAGCTGTACAGTGGGTTCGTGGTATGTACTTTAGAACGATTCAGTTTTCATTTTTACCTTATAGTTCCGTGGTGAGTGAGCCTGACGTTCCACATCTAGGGTATAATACTTCCTTCAGAGTGCCCTGTCAACTCATGATAATGATATTAATGCGAGCCGAAAGCGTTGATTGGCTTGCTGTATGAATGCCCTTCTCTTGTCGATGTGAAGTGGGAGCAGCAGTCATTCCGATGAATGACAAACTTTAAGTAAGGCTTACTCTGAATAATGAAGCCATTTTTTGCCTGAATCTGTCCACAGAGTTGGAGTCAGTATTGCTCCGCGGACGTCGACTTCAGTGGGTGTCGTTAGTAAGGGTGCGTCGCTATAGATAGTTGCTTCCTTTGAATGTCACAGCTGTCTCTTGCTTCTTCCTGAATGAATGATGAATATTTCCATCAATGTATTCTAATTATTCCAGAAATACCTATCCTTTCCGTTGGTACGCGGCAAGCAATGAATTCTTGCCGGCGGATTCGGAATTTTTTTGTACTATATGCGATAGTTTACGAGTCGAAATTGCTCACTCTAACTAAAATTTGATTTAAATTTTCCAAAAATATTTCTTCTCGCGTAATTTTTTTCTCTCGATAAAGTGTATATCCTGCTGGCTATCTGCTTTCGTTTTGTTAGGTTTGAATAATCTTTAGAGATTTTTGCCGGGTGAGCTGAATCCTAAAAATGTAATTCATAGTATACCTGAAGAACAGATTATATCACTTATTTGATAGTTAGGACAAATTTTTATTTATTTGCAGCGATGAAAGTACCTTGTGCTTAGGTAGAAATAGAAGATCCGAGTTACGTCTTTTAGAGCACTGAAATTTCTGCTTCTGTAGTGCGTGTGGTTTGCAGGGAGAGCTGTGCAATGTACTTCATATTATTTACACGTCTCTTATAATGGACATCGTTTTAGTTCTGTCGTTCTTACGGTGAGGTAGTAGAGTGTGAACGGATTTCTATGTAAATGTGAAGCAAGTACATGTATTACTGAAGCTTCTAGTGTTTGTTTGTGTAAAGAATAAGCCTCACTGCATTAGCAGCAACGTTGTTGCATCTGTGTGAACTGATACGAAAGTGCTGATATTTTACTGTAAGTTTCATTTTCAATTGAAAGGAAGGAACAGTTTGTCACTCTAGCATCAAGGATTGTATTATCCGATTGGACACTTACAAGAGTCCGGCTGTCAGCTTATTCGTCTTGGGTTGCTATTGCGATGACGTATGGCCTAGAGACGGGTTGAAACGAGCCAGGGTTGAAGCTGCAGCGCAAGGGCGATGAAGTGGAGTGAACTGAAGGAAAAACCTTTGATTGGCATTGGCTTGGCATGGGCTGAAATGTATTTAAAATCGCAGAAATTCTCGCACTCAAATAAGACAGCCTACAGTGGCCTAAACAATTAACAAAACCTTCGAGTTGCATCTTACGTTATAATACGTGAACGTATCAGAAAATGCAGTCAGTTTTTTCAGCCAGTGATTAACTTCTTTGTAAATCGAATATGTATAAAAGAGCAGGGTTATTGTCTCTCGATCTTTGGTTGGTCTTGAATTACGGCGAACATAATTAATTAAGGCTTTAAATCCTTTAAAGTATTTCGGACCGTCTCGCTCTGACCGCACTGATGTGCCGCTTTTTCGCCGTTGTCATGTTTATAGTGCTTGAGTTCTCCTATCAGAGCTGCTGCAGTAGCGGTTGGATGATGGTGCGGTGGTGAAGACTACCTCTACAGTCTAGAAATCTGTCGAGGTTTGCTTTGAATGCCTCCAAGGACCTGCGAATGTCGTCCGGCTACCAGTGGTAGGCAGGCTACGCACATGCAGCTTGTAAAGAACTCCGGAATTAAATGCTAATGCGACGTTGACGTGCACGAATTTTAACTAATTGTGCCACGCGATGTTCACTTCAGATGGCAATGGGGGCAGTGTTGAATGTTCATCGCCCATCTCTGTGATTGTGTGCTTTGAACTTGAGATTGGCTTGTATTTGTTTCTCATGATGCGTTGTTCGAGGCTGTTGTATTCAGGTGAGGAATTAAACTTGTTTAGATCTCCATTTATTTCATTGAACTGGCGCCTTCGAATTCCTGGCTTTCGTAGATGTGATATGAAGCAATTTCGCCCAGAAATATTATATTTTCTGAACATTTATTTTAACCTCCACTAAAACTGACTGTAAGTTCTCTTGTCATCACTTTTTAGCTAGTTCATAGTATAACTTTCCTCTATTTATTTCTTGCTTCTTTTCCTTCGTGTGTATTTGCGGTTTCTTTTGTTTTGTTCAGTCTGTGCATTGATCTTTCTTTAACTGTGAAGGATAACTGTAAAATGCTGGTGGTCACTTGCCGAGTTTACTATGATTCACTTTGAAATGAACTTGCACCCTCTATCCGAGACCGAAGTTTGGCTTTCAACACATCTGCTTGTTTTCGTTTTGTATGCAACTATTGGGAGGTTTGCGTTTAATATAAGTATCGTTAAAATAATTATTTTACATGTCTATCTGAAGTATGAGCCAAAGCTAAGGGATTGTCATCGCGTTGTTGGTATGACGGGCTATAGATTCGTAGTTGAACTACGCGTGTAATTGTGAAACAATAATGTATATCATCCATATATTTACCTTAATAATAACAGAGGACCTAACGTTACTTGGTTTGATTTCTACCCGCTAAGCCTTTGAATAGTTGGAGATTTAGAAACATCGAGGTGATATGGCCTGTTTAAAAGTATTTATGCTCGTGCTAGTCGAACACCAATCGAAATCTAGGCGTCCTAATTGAGATTATCGGTTTCACGCTCCTTGGTTTTGCTTCAGTGCTAGTGTGGTTGACCTCGCTGAGAAGGGATACTGAAGGGTATTTAACTTCGGAAAATCTTGGGCAGTCTGAGACCTTTGAAGATTAATTCTGGAGCTTGTCTTGAGGTTGTGTGCCGTTTGTTTTATTAACTTTAAGAGACATGGCGGACCGAGGATGTGCTGAGTACTCGCAGTAAAGTTTGCGGTGTAAGAAAGTTATGTAGACCATAGCTTGAAGCCAATCGGCTTCACATTTTTCTCCCACTCATTTCACTTGAGGTATCAAACTTGTGTTTGGACTAAGATACGAGTGTTGAACCTCTCTTCTTTTCTTATCTTCTAGTTTTTCAACGTAAGGTGAGCTTTTTTGGTTTGGCCTTTAACCACCAAATTATTTTGGCGAGAAGGCTCTATTTAGCTTTGCTCGAAAAAAAATAGCCGCGGCCTCATGAACCTCTGCAATAAGGCTGCATCCTGACGTGCATTTTGAAATCCGTACAGACGGTCGAGGGTCAAGCAAGGTCTGTGTGACCGATTACTCGACTCAGCGCTTCATGACTGGCCGGGCAAACCCGATTCTCGAAACTTTCATAAAATATAACTAATCGCGGTCATCTGAAGTAAAATGTTCTGAATTCAACTTGCAGCCGCAAAATATCAAATCCTAATTTATATCGCAAGAAGTTCCTTTTTGGGTTTGAATTAGCTTACGAATGTCGAGTTTCACTGACTGAGAAACTTATCGTATGCGACGCAACAAGCCTAGCAGTCCACGTTTCTGGATGGCGATGGCGCTGGAACGTCGCACTGTCCGCAGTATCTCAGTTCAACTCAGTCGCCATCGTAAGAAGCAATTTCTTCGGGTCACGTGCTGTTCTCCAGTATCTGTTTTTATAGCTCTACTGTGCTCTTTTTTTTTTGAACGAACTGTAAGTAAATAATCCATCTCAGCGGTGTTTCCTTGTCTTGCTCGGTGTTCCTCAGCGTTTTCCCACGCTGTACATCCGTACACTACCAGATCAAAAAGTTAGTCGCACCCTGATAAAATGTCGATAAAACTTCAACAGCTTTTTACAGTTTCCTCATAACAAATTTGAAGAAAAATAATACGGTAACATAAGTTGCGTGATACGCCACTCTGCCATCCCACTCACTATAGTTGATATCCTTGACATTCACCATCGTATCCTAGATATTGACCATCGGATTCTAGACATTAACCATCGTATCCTAGATATTCACCATCGTATCCTAGATATTCACCATCGTAACCTAGACATTCACCATCGTATCCTAGATATTCACCATCGTATCCTAGATATTCACCATCGTATCTTAGATATTCACCATCGTATCCTAGACATACACCATCGTCTCGGTTGGTGCTTGGGCATTCGGCTTCTCTTCAGAATGGTCACGCTAATTAATTTGTTCTATGTTTTGTGCGTTCCCGTATTGCGACGCAAATGGAAATGTAGGATTAAGGTTTGGGCTTGATTTTCTACTCCTGTGCGTCCATTGCTGGGTTAAAAGTACTCCTCAGAAGGGCGTTCAAAAGATCGTGATGGTTGCATAACGCAATTGAAGAGAATTTAGTCGCAGTCTCATTTTCATATCGTGGATCTCACAAGCACGAAAGGCTAATCCGACAGGAATTATTATCGCGTCAATATCCTGAAAATAAGAATACGTTTAATAATAATACAATAAATAATGCGCCAATATCCCGAAAATAAGAATACCTTTACCACACGACACGTAAAAGAATGACGCAGGACATGATCAATAGAGACGAAAATGAGATCTAAAGATAATACTCTCTACGGTAACCTAGCCGTTTGAATCCCGCTAAGTTAAATAATAAATTGTCCGATAAATCTCGGCGGTGACAGACCGTAGGTCGATTCCAACCGATCGACAATGCAGTAATAAAAAAATGAGAAGCGTTCCACGCACAGCGAATGTTATTTATAACTCGTAGTCTGCCTCACGCCCAACACAACATAGCTGTGTTGCAACTCACTTGAAAAAACATACCTACAAAAACAAGCAAAGAATGACATTTGTAACAATGGAGGTGTAGCGTGGCGGAGTGAAGTGAGAGATGAAATTTAGCACGCAAAAACAGTTGGAGCATGGAGAACGAATGCTCCACTGCTGAGAATACCTGCATTGAGCTTGATGAGTAAATCGATCTATTGATAGAAGAATAGCAAAATATGAATCCGATAACTGGCGATAACGTGATCAAATCCATGAAAAATCGCATACAGGCACTAGAAGTTACGAATGCAAAACCCACTTCATACTAATTCCATATGTTGTTTATTAATGTTGAGGTGGTTTTCAGTAATTACGATTCCCAGTGCTGCTCGTTTAAACTCATTGACTTCAACAAACCAATTTCGCACGCAGGGTACACATGTATCGTAAGTAAACGTTTATGCTTATGTTTGAGAAGTCCAACTTGAAGACTTTAAAACTCCAGATAAGATAATCTTCAAAATTACTGTTGAATGTGAACGAACACAACATTCCAACGGCACAAAGAAATGCACGTCATTTTAATTCCTTCTTCTTGGTGGTTTGTTTAATGACGTTTCATGCTACACACGGCAGGCAAACAGTGGCTGACGCTTTCCGTCCTTACATCAAATAAGAGATGTTGATACTAGAACATCGGAAAAATATTTAGGTAAAAGAAGAGTGCTAAGAAATTCAATTCATATAATGGCAGCTTGTGTGTCCCACGCTTGTAGCCACAGTGGCTACCATGGTGACTGCAGGTGAGAGCTTGTAGCCACAGTGGCTACCATGGTGGCTGCAGGGGAGAGCTTGTAGCAACAGTGGCTACCATGGTGGCTGCAGGTGAGAGCTAGGAGCCGACGTTCTTTGTCGTAGCTTCAGGTGAGTACTGATCTCTTTCTTCTATCGTGAGAACTGATCACTTAATTTTATGGCTGTTGTCTCACTGTTTGAAAACTCGATCGTACTATGCTTTACATTTCACTAAGTTCGGAATAGACGACTTTTCTTTTTTTTCCCTTTTTTCATAATATTTTGTGTGAATCATGACTTTTTCGTTATCATTTTGCGGCCTACCTTATGTATAAGAGAATCTAGGTTGCATGCATGTGAAAGTTACACGACTTAGTGGACAGAAGCTCGCTCTGTGCAGCAGCGTTGAAATTACGAATCTTTAGGATTAGCAACTGCGAAATAATGTAATATTTCCTTTACTAAACATGTGTTTTGTCATGACAGGGAACGTTTTGACGTGGTCATTTGTTCATGAAAGCAAGTTTTCGTTCAGTCAGTTTATGTTTCATACTCTGCGTATCAGAACTCCTAGCCTAGCCGCGGTGCCCTCAACTTTCAATCTCACTTCTCCATATTTTAGAAGAACTTTTGAATAATATGCGTGAAATTTGTTAAAAATAAGACGCTTCCGGTTATTTACCAGTTTTATACTACGCGTGCTACTGGCTGCTCTATGATGTATTTAACTAACTAGCATAGAGCGACCAGCATTTGTCACTTTTTAACGGGTGTACAGTAGTAGATTGAAACTTACCGGAAATCTCTATATGTTTCTCATCTTGAGAAAAATTATACTTCATTTCCGTGCTAACAAATAGCTTTTATATCTCACTCCTAAAAAACGCTAAATTTTACGCATTAATTTTTTTCTGTAGTAATTTCTCCTAGTTTTCAAATTCTTCCAGTTCTTTGTGGTGTACCATGTGATATGCAATACAATACATTGTGATCTACAATGATACATTTGATAGAGAGAATTTTTAACAACAAAATCGGGAGCTTTCGTTCTATACTGACCCTTGTACAAAGATGCATTCTTTGGCCATTGCACGTGGATTTATTCTTCTGGACCCTATACGAGGATGCATTGTTATTGTACCTGCATGAGGATACTTTCATTGATTTGTGCACGAGAACGTGTGTGCGTTTGCGAGAGAATGTTTGATTCAGGACCCTGCACGAAGATGGGTGGGTTCTTAACACTCCCCTACGAGTATCCCCTCTATTGACCATTGTAAGACAGATAAGTAAGTACCTAAATTTTCAGTATTTGAACCACTAGCATTTGTTCATGAATTTGTCAACGTTCACTTAAATATGCATTGCAAATTTAAGCACGAATTTCCAGTTATTGAATCATCTAATTGGTCGGTTTTTAGGAATTTTTAGTTCTGCGAAATGGCAGGTTTAGAAGGCATTCTGGGCGTATTCATATTGATTATAACTGCATTCTGTCCGGCGTACATGCCTGCCCTCTCTGTCGGTCCCTCAACGCTGGATTCACCAACTCGATCGCTGTCGGCTAGTCGTGCAGGGTGAGGAAGCGAAGGTGGTTCTGGAACGCTGTCTTCAGGTGAGTGGTAATATAGGGTGGTTAAATTTGAAGGGCCGATGTTGATTTTGAATCAAACACAAGTTAGGTTCATAATAAGCCTGAATAACTTTAACGCGTTGCTCGATTGTGTGTCTTACCGTGGTTCAAATTGAGTTAGTCTGAAATAGAGAAATGTAAAATTAAATGCAGAAAAAAATTTGACGTTTAGATGTGATTCACATTCAAAATCAGCCCTTGCAATTTAACCACCCTTTAGTAGAACACATACTAAGCTTGAGCTGAGAGGAAGAGTGTTATGTAGTTATTCATGCGATGAACTGTTTCAAGACGGGACTCACCAGTCTTTGTTTCATAATTGTTTTAACTAGTTTGTATTTTTCTGTGAATTTGGGGATAGTCCACAAATACGAATGTTCAAAACTGTGTAGGAGGAAATAAATGCTTATTTAATCTATGAATGTAACTCACGTTAAGGTATTGGATCTTGGTGATAAATTTTATGAATTATGCATCATCTTTAGCAAAGCTGAGTTACTTCTCGTATTTTAATTTTCACACAAATTTTGGAATTTAAGAATTTGACAAGGTTCAATTCCAGGAAATCAGATTTGTAAAATATTGAATTCTTGCACTCTTCCAACAAAACCCCTATGTTGTTTTAATGGGGCGAACAGCCTTCGAGTACTTTTGCATTAAATGCGAAACTCAAAAGGGTTGGAATTCTTAACAGATAATTAAGCTCAAGAAAACAAATCAGCGCTTGAATCGAGGAATCAACTCGTAGACTTGAACAACACTTCGATATATAAGTATCCGTTCCTCACATGATCAATGAATAATTACTTTGTCCTGCACGTTAATTAAGTTTGGAAAGGATAACTATCTAACGGAAATATGTTCTATGTAGTCTACTCTGAATAATTTTTTATTCATTCATTTTGTGACGATGATGTTAATTTTGTAAATTAGTCCTTAACATCGGCCCAAGATATTTAATCGTACATAATTTTAAGCATAAATTATTGGCCGTATGCTGACGTAAACAAAAATAGTAGCAGAAATAAAAAATTCCCCAATAATGATCGTTGGAAGTTGTTTAATAATGTACAGTCAGTTACATTAGGTTACACGTGAATTAAAACTTGCTTCGCACAGCAGCCAAACAGCAGCTGTGCCTCGCAGTTCTAGTTTCCCATTAACACTTTGCAAAGTTGTTTTAGTTTTTCATTAACACTTTGTTTTACGAGTCATCAACTACGAGTATACGAGGTCCCACGTACAATAAGTTGTACCATCTTAGTAATTCCTTAAAAATTACATCCATCCAACTCTATTCGATAAACTGTATCGACAATTGTCTTTTGGGTCCGTTATTTTTCAGTAATAATTTTTTCACGTAAGTAAAAATCCCATGAAAAGTTTCATCCAGATTTATTTAATCCAGAATTTCCGAAAATCAAAATTATATGTTTCTATGCTTGGAAGCATTTGAACATTCGGATTGAAGTTAAGTGAGAAGTTAGTAATTGGTCGACCAATTAATTAAGTAGGGTTTATAGGGCTCCGGCAAATAGGGCAGATACGGCTCCGAAATGAATGAATTTTTCCGTGATTACAAATGATTTGAGTCAGAAAATTTGTTCCACTGCGAAAACGAACAAAACACCAGAATTTTTTTTTGTTAATGGTCACCCCACATATTTTTATGATACGCCTTCGAACGAGATTCCATTTTTGTAACAATAATGGAAATTTGAACAAAGATCGATGGGCATTGCTCGTTTTCCCAGGACTGGAGAGACTGCTCTTTATGTACGTATAGAAATTAAATTACTGGCAAATAACTCGCTTCTAAAATGTTCAAGTAGCATGAATCATTCATTTCTTACCTGCTTTAGGCTTTGGAGTTCCAGCACGCTTTAGGTTGCTTTGCGTATTCTAAAGGAGACTGTATTGATTCTATTTTCAAGGTCGTTCGTTGTCTGAAGAGTTATCGTGGCGGCCGTGCCAATGCCGTGTAACTTATTAAAGGAATCAATACCGTGGCCTGCACTGAATTATTCAGATTGTCTGTAGACGTGGGCTGCACATGGCGCGTAGCCAGACACCCAAGTCTATTTCATATCTGTGCATGGACTCGCGAAAAGTTTGAGTGCCAGGATATGCTTGAAGGAAGACTTTCAAAAAAGAAAATTAATTTTTAAACACTCATCAGATCCGTGTTGTTTTCAAAAACGACTGTTAAGGTACTGATATGACTCATTTGAAAGTTTTTCTTGACAGTTGGCTCTGGATTTTACTAACCGTTTTACTGTCCATTATCTTGAAATTTTTGAGATGCGACTGATTTTCATACCAAGTCCCCAACCGAGTCCCTCACGCAGAAAATGGATTTCTACTACAACCCCATTTCGGCCGCGTGCCGCTCCTGCCAGTTGACTGCCAGCGCGCTTGGACTCGAGCTCAACCTCAATGTGTTGGACTTGATGAATGGAGAGCAGCACAACCCTGAATTTCTGGCCATCAACCCCCAGCACACCGTCCCAACGCTCGTGGATGGCGATTTGCATCTCTGGGAAAGGTAATCACGAATGCTTGTGGTAATTGTTTTTTATTTGTTTTCCCACAAATGAGAACTCTAACACTTATAGATGGCGATTTGCATCTCTGGGAAAGGTAATCTACGCTTCTATGAATGCTTCTGGTAATTGCTTTTTATTCGGTTTCTCACAAATGAAAATTCCAACACTTGTAGATGGCGATTTGCATCTCTGGAAAAGGTAATCTACCCTTCTATGAATGCTTCTGTTAATTGCCTTTCATTTGTTTTCCCACAAATGAGAATTCTAACACTTGTAGATGGGGATTTGCATCTCTGGAAAAGGTAATCAACACTTCTATGAATGCTTCTGGAAGGTAATTGCTTTTTATTTGTTTTCCCACAAATGAAAATTCCAACACTCGCAGATGGTGATTTGAATCTCTAGGTAAGGTGATGTACACTCCTATAAATGCTTCTTGTAGTTTCTTTTCTGATGTCTTCGTAAAAAGTGACCCACATTTTTTCCGTTAAGGTTTTAACTTTACTTTCACGCTATGGTAATTAAATAACGCTTTCTCTTGATTAACTTTTTGTCGGAAATATTTCATTTAAAGAGCCATTTGCATAATTTTGAACCTAATTTTCACCTGGAGGTCAGCTCATACCTGACGTTAATTACAAAAACTTTTTGAAACTTTTCGAATTATCCAAGACTTTCTAAGAACGGACGATTACAAGCACTTTAAAGTAGATGCATTTCTCAGATTTCCCCTGACAAGTTTGACGATTCATTAAAAATATGTGGCCTCGATAACGCTTCATTTTATTTAAGCTCTTATATCATCTCTACGTTGACGAAAATTTTAACTATTCTGTACTATGTAGATCAAATATGATAGATCATGAATACAGAGAATAAGTTTACAGATCAGTTCAAGTATATAAACAGTACTCTTCACTACCTCAATCTCGATCACGAATAAAATGACGAAAAATAAATAACAATTGTAGATAACACTGAAATTAACTGTTTAAAGCCATTTACATACGTACTTGTTAGGATGAAAAAACCACTGCCGTAAAACTTCTAAAATCATGTTTGAATTAAACTCACATTTGCCATAAACAAGCTAGAACTCTGCATAGAGAAATATTTACGGGTTTGCATTAACAAAACCACTTTGGTTTTGCTAACAAGAAGAACCCTGAGAAAGAGCTTTTGGCAATAGCTTCCATTTATCTCAAATTTGAGGTCGTTTCGGAATTATTACTTCAATCTTCATCATATACATGAGAACCGTCAAAAACATTAACGTATTCGAATTCATTTAAACCCCAGCGCAGTAACTGGGTGTGGTCTATAGCAGTTGGACGCAGTAACCGGGTGTGGTCTATAGCAGTTGGGGGCAGTAACCTGGTGTAGTATATAGCGGTAGGACGCAGTAACTGGGTGTGGTCTATAGCAGTTGGGGGCAGTTGGACGCAGTACACTTAGTTAAATTATCCAATTGCAGTTGGACGCAGTCAAAACTAGTATGCCACTGCACCACATGTACCTTGAAGCAACTGTTGGTCTAGTGACGTAATAAACTACGATCATGTTCTGGCATCTTCTATCATTCAAAGAGGCAGCTCGTGATATCTGAAATCAATTGCAGTTAGGTCGTGGCTACAGAAAGAAAATGTTTTCTCCTTTGATTTCAAATAATCGGGATTTTTAAAAGCATAATTAGATTATAACGAAATCTTGCACTGTATTATATGCCCGCATGTTAAGGTTTAAATTAACAGTTAGATTTACAAAAGAAAATTGAATTAGTAGTAAATAAGAATTCTTACAACAAAACTTAAAAGTTTTGACATATGTAATATATGAGCTTCCAAATTGAGGAATGCGCGATATAATGATTACCAATATTTACAATTACGATGGAACATATATAGATATATGTATAAATTTAACAAGACATGCCCAGCAAAAAAGCATGCCCCTACTGTTGAATTCGTTGAATAGGAGACTGATCCTGCCTAATTTTTAGTATTTAATCAATATTATATTGCTGTGGTAGAGATTGATGATATTCCTGAAGGAGTTAAGCTTACCTGGAAATTATCTGACACTGAAACATGTTTTATCATCTTCACTGTAATCATACTTATACGCACATTCTTAGCTTTATAGTAAATCGCACAAAATCGTGCGAAAGTTTATGGATGTAATATTAAAAAAAAATACACGTATAACCCACGTCGTGTAAGAAATCAACTGAAGGATAATAAAAAAATCAGGAATTATTGATACAATTAAGATATGAAGAAGATTTTGTTCTTACTCTAGCTTACTGCCTCTCTACATAGCCGTTATTACTAACGTTGTTTTGTGATTGCTGATAGTTTCAATCAGGTGTACGAGTACGTGTACGTTTTTCTGCCCAATTGACCCTTTACCGAACAAATTATTTTGACCATAAGATAAAAATGAATTTAGCTATGTACAAAAAACTAGCTGCAGTCTTATGTACATATGCATAAGAGTGTATTTAGCCTCACACGTAAAACTGGTAGCATCTGCATGGAAGTGGATTGTGAATTTCATATGGGCGATAGAATCGTTTTAACTGTGGAGAATATTGAATGTTGTCAAATTACGCGTGACTGTCAGCTAATGATTGTTTTTTATAGCTCAGCAGGTTACGTCACGGAATATTAACGGGGCTGATTTGATACAAGATATTATAACATAACTGTGAGGATTTAAAACGTAAAGAACTTTCTCAAACAGCTCTGTAACTTTACAGATGTTTGAAATTGTTGTTTTTCCCATTTCCTAAGGTCATGTTATGTTGCTTTATACAATACTGCACTCGCTCAAATATTGGTCTGATTTAAATATTCCACTTGGTATAATTATCCCACTTTCACATTAGAATCACAGGCATAATTTTTTTCGAATAAACAGCTAATTTCTCACAACCCCATAGAGAGTGTTTTTGTATACATCGCACCGATTTTTCATGACTTCATCGCATTAAAATTTGTTGAGTTTGCATAACAGCCGCGCCATTTGCGCGTACCTGGTGAACCAGTACGGCGAGGACGACAGCCTCTACCCCAAGGAACCCAAAACTCGAGCCATCGTAGACAGGGCACTCTACTTCGACATGGGCACTCTCCACAAAAGGTTCTGGGACTACGTGGTGAGCTGTCGACAATGCTTAGTTAAATTATTCAATTTTGTGAAAGGATTGGAATCCAATTGCTCTCTAAAAGGCTATGAAACTAGGTGGTAAGCCGTCGCAAATTGCTTAGTTAAATTATTCTATTTTGTGAAAGGATTGGAATCCAATTGCTCTCCAAAAGGCTATGAAACTATGTGGTACGCTGCCGCAAATTGCTGAGTTAAATTATTTAATTTTATGAGAGTATTTAACCTATTTACTCTCCAAAAAGCTCTGTAACTACTTAGTAAGCCGGTGAAAATTGGTTGGATTTTTAAGTTTCGTAAGCGGACTTAAATTGTTCTTATTGATATTTTATCTACGCTTTGTTCATGTACATATGCAATTAATGGGTAGTCAGAATAAGAAAGTCTAAGTAGTTAAATATTGGCATCAAATACCGCAGACTTACGTTAGGTGCGCTGTACTTAGGACCCGTTCTTAAACCCTGTTGCTTTACTGGAATTTGTATGTGTTTTGTCTTGCGTACTCGTTCACTTGAATACTCGCCCTAAATCCCGAAGAGATTTAATGGAAGAGTGGAGATACCTTATGCTCTAAAATTTATTATTTTAATGTAGATACAAAGACTTTAAGACTTGTGTATCTGCCTCTAACGGCCGCATTTCAGGCAGCTTATCAAGGACGAAGAAATTGAATTTTCCTAATGTGTCAGTTTCGCTCAACAATCTTCCTCATATTCAATCCTACCAGAAGGCTAGGAATTGCCTAGATTTTAATTGAGGTTGACGAATTGAAGGAACCTATACCGAAGTGATTCTAGTAAGATACAAATAAATTTAACTGATCTGAAATTCGGTGCCATAAATTCGCGACAATTATATCTAGGTTTTATTTTTTGAACAGTATCGCAGCGACTGAACTGTGATGCTTCAAACTAGTGATGTAGATTGTGTAAAAAATAACAAGTTTTGAATTTTTACAAAATTCTTGAAAAATTCTGAATAAAAATTATTCGTCATCGGGTATTGGGAAAAAGTTCCTTAGAACCTTTTCTCAAATGCAATTTCTGACTGAAAGTAGGCAAAGAAGAATATTTCTTACGAAAACCACTCTCTGTTTAATGCACTCAAAGAATTTTAGAATTTAGTGCCTGAGAGTTTTTGGAATGACTTCCGTAGTCTGAATGTTGTCCCTGAGGAGCTGGGAAATAACATACGCCTTCATTGCCCCACGAGACTTCCGATTCTCCATCCCTACCAGAAGCTGAGCGTCATAACAGCCATTTACAGCTACTGTGCAATTGATAACACTTTGTCTCAGAGTCTCAATGACATCCGGAACTCGTAGACCATTGCTAGCCCTGTGTGGTCAAACCTGAGTCGCATCCATCCGTATTTCTCTCTGACTTTTGATTTATTTTCTCTGACCGTGGCGTAGTGGTACCGTGGGGGTCTCGTAACCGAAAGGACCTGGGTTCGATACTCGGCTCAGGGAGACATTTTTACGTGACTGCGGAGTACTTCCCTTGAAAAAGGAAGTTTAAACCACACATTCCTCACATCCCCTACCCCACCAGTAGTTGTAAGGCATTTAAGACCCAACGGTAAGACGTGTTGGAATTGTTAAAGGTTGATTTTGGTGCAGTACCCAGCCATGAGCGAAGACGCCGCGGTCAACCCTGAGAAGCTGGCCGCACTCGTAGAGGCCCTCGGTTGGCTCGACGGTTTTCTCGACGGTTCTGAATACATCGCTGGTTCCGACATCACCATCGCCGACCACGCGCTCGTAGCAACCGTGGCTACCATCGTGGCTACAGGTGAGCGTGTCTTTTAGGGTGGATACCTATGGAACCATCGCTACCATTGAAAACTTTGCACTACATTTATGACCTGGATCAAAGTCGCCCAGTATTCAAAATTGCCCAGTATTCAAAATGGTCCAGTATTCATAATTGCCTAGCATTCAAAATGGCCTAGTATTCAAAATGGTCCAGTAATCGTATTTGCCTAGCATTCAAAATGGCCTAGTATTCAAAATGGTCCAGCATTCATAATTGCCTAGCATTCAAAATGGTTCACTATTCAAAATGGCCCAGTATTCAAAATTACCCAGAATTCAAAATGGCCAAGCATTCAAAATTACCCCGCATTCAAAATAGCCCAGCATCACATTCACACATGCATACATGCAGCTGCGAACAGTACATTCACACATTACGATTTCTCTCCCACGCCCAGGTATCGACATCTCCGGGCTGGCGAACGTGTCTGATTGGCTCGCTCGGTGCGAGGAAAACATGCCCGGTTACGAGGCCAACGATGAGGGAGCCAAAAGCTTCGGGGAACTGGCAAAGGAAAAACTCGAAAGCGAGTAAATCCCGCCAGTAATCTTTTGAAGTCACCCTACTTCTTCAAATCATGTCAGTCATCACGAAGCTGGGAGTACTATTTTACTCTTTCTTTCTTACGTAAAGGTTTCACTTTTTGAACAGAATCGCAGCGATGAGTAAAACTTGAGTAGAATATTCCCTGCGGTAGGTTACTTTAAAAATATCACTATGCATGTCACTCGAGGACGAAGTGCAATCTTTGAGTTCCTATTGATAACGCGATGTTAACAGACGGGGCGAATTCAAGTTTTTAAGAGGGGGTAATGGTCTGGAATTTAATATACTCGATCAAATGATATTATCGTTTAATATTTCGTGTTTCTTATAACTAATATAAAAACCACTAGGTGAGAGTAAAGGAATTCAGTTGAAAGTCTGCTTAAGGTCCGTAATAAGTTACGTAGTTCTGTATAAAACAGATTTGCCGTGTCTCGCATAAAATAAATTTGTCCTTTTCAACTTCTGACGAATTTCTTCTTAATAAAGTCGACATGGCTGATAAACGTAGATGACATGTGCACAAGCAATTTATATTTCGCGTCGATTGATTTAGAATCGAAAATAAGAAAATTCTTGGGTTGCCTTCGAATCCCAGGCTGCCAGGCACCAATCATGCGTGGACACCTGAGTAGACGTTAAATAGGAAGGGCACGACCAGTTTAAGAACTACTAATATTAATACTCCTGGCGTTCAGTGATCATCATCACGAATGCTATCTACTACACCTCTGTGGAAGAGAAAAAATGATGTCTACAAAAATTAAAGGGCATCCAGATTTCCAATTATCCCGCAGAGGAATCAGAATTACAGTTTTTTTTTACCATACAAGAGCAATTGGAAGGTTCTAAATGAATAAGTGCGATCCAAAAAGAATCCGAAACCAAGTGATCCTTATTAAAAATGATGATAAGAATCTCTTCAATCATAGTTTTCCATCGATTACAATCTAAGAAATTCATGAAGTACCACCGAATGCACCTTATGTTTTTTTCTGAGTTTCCTTCTCAGTGTACTTCGTATCGCTTCCTTTTTTTACCGTAAAATCTATAGACAGCTTTCTGCCGTAACCATTTCTGACATTTTATCGAACTGGCAAAGATCGTGATAGTCATAAATTAGGTACGAGAGTGCGTAATAGCACTTTTGTAACCGCAAACATCGTACTGACTGCTACACCCTTACTCTCTCGTTTCACTTTTCATATCACCCCTTATTCCAGGCAAGATTTAAACTCATCTTTTCCAACCTCAAGCACACCCAACCGCATACTGCATTCTACTAACCCATAATCCTTCATTCAATTCAACTTCATAGAACATGAACTGCTCGTACGCATAAGATTTATATTCTTCGTACTACGCAAAGTCATCTTATAGCTCCCAGCGACGGGCTCAAATCAGAAGATTTGCTTTCCGACATGCCATCTTAATCCCATGCACTTTCGTAGGCGGGAATGGTCTTCTACGATTTCCACCAAAAATTTCAGTTTAGTATCTACAGAACACACCTTGGAGCACTTTCGACAAACAAATCCGACTTTCCCGCGAGTTAGAGGTACTTTATAAAGCCAGTGTATCACGGTTACGCAGTTTCGTGTCTTGTACACTAAAATTGACCATGAGCCTTACGAACAATCGGCGAAGATAATTTCGAAGAGTTCACGACCGAGTTGCAGCGAGAGGGCGTCGTTCGTTACATCCGCTTTGGAACATTACTACCGAGATCTGCGAGCAGCCATTAACCCGTGACTCGCCATTGGAGATGATCTGGTAAAAACTGCAAGAAAATACGCCAGAAAACTACCATCGCTTCGAAGAACTAACGAATGTACTCAGCAACTGTGATAATTATCACAGTTAGAAATTAGAAATTATAATTTGTAATCGGGAGGTCTGTGATGAACCTCTTTCGATCAGTGATGAGCCGAGATGAAATTAATATTTCGAAGAGTCGTTACAATGAGGCTGAGTAGCTACTTCTCCCTCTGTTTCTGCATTACTCATATCACCTCACTACAGGTTCAGAATATTAAATCGCTACATTGCAAAAAAGTTCCTCATTTTCCTTTTCTTCAAGCTCCATTTTGGAAACTTGGAGCCATCATAAAAGCGTGCAGTTTGGATGAAAGATAGAAAAAAAGGAAAATCGTTTATTTTTTAGATCAGCTACACACAAGGTATGGTTAACATCGGTTTCTCGTAGATTTCGTGAACCATTTGACTGCTTTAGGCCTTTGAGACGCTGCGATCTGTGAGCTGAAGGTGAGCTAAAAAAAAGCTTTAGACCCTAGAGAGCATGAATTATACATCAGAACCCAAACGTTTTTACCCGCTGCAGTCCTGTTTTTCCTTTTTAATTCTAAGGAATTCCATACCCCAATGGAACATGAAATGTCGGTGTAGTCAGTTCTACCTTAGAAGTCTTTTACAACGATAAATTTGACTGCTCTCACACAATATGTGTGTACAGGGCGTCCGCGACAAATCGAGACAGTGAGTGTGCATGTAGGTAGGAGGTCAATTTTAAATTTGGATTTAGTTGGTCTTTGAAGACTTTGTTAAAATCACCAAAAGCATAAGCCATTCAAGAATGATTTATCTGATAGATTACTGTTGAAAGCTATATTTTTAAATTGTAAGCCTGACCTTGCTGTTTGGTTATTGGTAAAACTTAATAAGAATAATATTACGGCAATGGTTTTGTTATTATACATCCCACGTGGTTTATGTTGCACACGCCATTGCATTACACATTGTTGAGTCAATAAAAATGCATATAAAGTTATTATAGTAACTCGACCGAATAATTACTACTAACGATGATACTTGCTGCAAGCTTGAAGTAATTGCGAACTAAATGTCCATGAGTCATAACTACATCTTAGGTGAAATACCTTCAAATACTAATATCTAATAATAGTTCTTAATTTTTATTTTATTTTTCAAACAATAAAATTGTACTTTTAACGATTTGGTTGCAGGTGGGAGGCTTTAATAAAAAAAATTAAAAAAATTCTTTTAATATAAGTAATTACTAATTTCGACCAAATTATGGTGTTCAATTCCCGAAAAAAGTTATTTATTTGAACGTTAAGGGTTCAAAACCTGTTATCATGAACCTGCGTGCGCTGCAGGCCCAATTAAGCCAATACGAGTGTCAATCTACGATTCAATTTTAGCCTCACACATTGCTGCCCAATCTGTTTGGCAGTTATAATCACCTAAGCCTGCTCCTGCTGGACTTTTGAAAGTGTGACCACATATTTCCTCAGGGGTGTTGTTGGGTTCGTCGGGATGCCAGTCCCCGCTCCCCGTGGGGTCCCTGGGGCTTGCCAGCCAGTGCCACACGTCCTCCTCCTTGTAACAACCCACGTAATGGTACACATCTGAAATGTAACGCGTCTTCAGAAGCGGTTAAAGGACTTAAGACACAGGCCAAATTAACTCAACGGTAAACTAATTAGTTTTCTACGTAAAATTACATGATGCCTTACGTACAGGGTGTCATGAAAAATGCACCCGCTCATTTTTTAAATATTATTTATATTATGTATGTGTGATATAATGTTATTAGGTCACGTTATTAGGAGAGTATGTGAAATTAGGTATAATGGAGTTTTGAAGGATAAAAAAACGCGAGTACTCAAAAAAACAATTGCCCTGTACCAAACAAAACAATAGAAGCAAAATACTAAACCTGTATTTTTTCCAGTATAATTCTGATCTTATTTAACTTGGTGCCATAAATGCACAATATAATTAATATTTAAAATCTGTGAATACAATTTTCCATGGACACCTTGTATACATGTAATGAGGCCGCATTCGGCTCGTTACAAAAAAACTAGGGACGTTCTTACGAAAGTGAATTTTGAAATCCAAACTGTCGATTGAGGGATATTTCCAAACAGACGATTGAGAGATAAATCCATTCAGCCGATTGAGGGATAAATCCATACAGACGATTGAGGGATAAATCCATTCAGCCGATTGAGGGATATTTCCAAACAAACGATTGAGGGATAAATCCATTCAGCCGATTGAGGGATAAATTCTTAGAGACGATAGAAGATAAATTCATACAAACGATAGAGGGAATAAGTCCATAGAGAAGATAGAGGGATAAATTCATACAGAAGATAGAGGAATAGCACTTCGGTTTTCATTCTTAGGTAGAAGTTTTGGGCCTTCAAGTAAACTCATCAAAATCCAAATAGCACTCGTCAACTTACATCCAACGTGTGTTAGGTTTACCCACTGCTTGGTGGTCTCAAGAACGTAGAGGTCAGACGCAGTAGCCGTAAATTATGAAGTAGGACTCGTCAACTTACTTTTAACGTAGGCAAAAAGGTCTTTCCACTGCTGGGTGGTCTCAGGAACGTAGAGGTCGCCGCCCTTTGAGATGCAGTACTCACGACTCTTGCACCAGCCGCCCAATGCTGGAGCAGCCAAGGTGCAACCGAACGACTGCTGTGAGAACGGCGCTGAGCACGAGCTGTGACGTACGGCTCCAGTGCTGGCTATTAGATGGAAAAAAATACCTAAGCCCTGTCAAACTATTGGTATGGATGCCCAGCTTCTGCGTTTGGGTACAGGTCATTCTCCCAATATTAGGTCTACAACTTAGTTTCCAAACTTGTTCCGTAAAAACGCAGTAAAATATTCCCACGGGAAACTTGGTTTTTGGGTCCATCTTGCGCAGAATTTTCTCGCGCACCACATATTGTTTGCACTTGTTAGTCCAACAATGCAATGCTTGTCCAAATTTTGCATTTTTTGGCTAAAGCTTGGAAATTTAGTTGGAGACCTAATCGAATCTCATCCTTAACAGAAGTTGTCGATTTCACACCCTATCCTATACATTCACTCCGTATCATGCCCCATCCGAGTAGTATCACACCAAACGTCGTACCCAATCTACTGAAAATTACAATTATGTTCAATTTTGCATACATAATTAAACAGACGAGGGAAAACATCGATCCCGCCATGACAAATTTTGATTTTTTCATCTTGAAGTATCCGAGGCGAGAGAAGAAATCGAAAACTTTCTTGAGATACATGCTGTACAATATTGGCATCAATTTTCACCTGTGAGAAAAAACGTCGAGCCATTACGAAAATACTTAGCTTTAATACCCACAATTTTACCTCGCATGACGAGCTGCTCTCATTCAAATTAGAAGCCACTGACGAATCAAGTTTGAGTTCAAAAGAATGAAACTATAATATTTACAGCAAAATCAAATACATTGACCATGTAGATAAAGAAGATACATACCTTGGTAAGTAAAACTTCGTTCACCTCAGCAGACAGTGTAGGGAAGCTGAAACAAATTATTTAGCCCCAAAAATGAACTTTTACACCAAGTGGAGGATCCCATCACCTAAGGCCTCTTACCTATACCGCGGAGAAAACGTTACCTATACCGCGGAGAAAACGTTACCTATACCGCGGAGAAACTCTTACCTATACCGCGGAGAAACTCTTACCTATACCGCGGATAAACCCATCCGCCCAACAAACATCATTTATTCCAACGCAGAAAGAAGAAGGAACAACTTCTCCGGCCTTTGCCTTGCCGCCATCAGGTAGATCGCACTCTGTAACCGAAAAAATGGTGTTCGATAAAATTGTTTTAATTTGCTAATTAACCCGATAATGGATTAGAACTTACGAACGTGTGTAGGCTAGTTAGTTCCACAGTATACACATTATAGAAACACCTAATCACTAGCGATAAATAAACATGTAATGGATCTCGCGAAACATATCTTGCCCTGGCATGGTAGATTTTTCAAGGAGACTTGTTGAAGGAATGTACCGGTGTAGACGTACGTATGGGGATCAATAGCAATATTCTTCCTAACATGAAAATTTTACCTTGATTTATTGGTGTCTTATTAAAGCCACAGGCATTACTTCGATTAAAGCGTGCATGCATTTTGACGAATGGCTCCTGCCTCTCAATCTCAATATCGAATATTATTCAATGGCTGAGTTAAGAAGTTGTATTACTTCGTTCATGTTTGGCACGAACCACAATACCGTGGCACAGGAGAAAGAACAAGTTTATTTGGAATAGGACCATGATAGGATGTTCATTAATAGCTTAAAACACCAATTTGAACTTGTGTTAGGGACGTTTAAAACTATATTCGGTCTCTAGAATATTTGCATTTTCTGGCTGACAGTCGCTACTTTTAGAACATACATCTATCAAGTTTTTAAAATCCCAAATCTAAAAATCTAAATTCTCTGAATAGCCATTACAAGCACTCAATTAGCTTTGCTTCACATGCTCAACGTATTTCAATCAATTTTCACTTCTTTGTCTAGTTACACTCCAAAGCCTCTATCTAATTCGACGAAATTCATTAACTGAAAGTACGTTTAGGGGGTAAAACTTACATAGACAGTAAACTTCAAACGTTGTATTTTATGAAATTGTGTAGACCCAAGTTTCAGTAACCGTAGGAGAATATATGAAAAAACTTCAAAAGCACAACTGCGACTATCACACACCACCAAATTGAATGAAAACCTCAATAATCGTGGTATGAAGATAGTACCTGCTACTGGACGTAGAAGTGTTTTACAAGCAGTAGCTCCTAAAGTTGGATCTTGGACCACTTTTCCAGAACTGAGGGCCAGTTCGTCCCAAAAGGTGCACATTTTGTTAGCAGGCCAGAAGCAGGAGAGGTAGGCCCACGACACGCCTGAAGCAAGGCTCACACAAGCGAAAGAAGTCGACACTTCGTGAGACTCCTTGCGGGTAGAGCTCGCTTCTAACCCTGACTTATCGAAGGAGCAGGAAATCCACGTTTTAGAAGGTAGTGAGCAGAAGGCATGGTGCACCATCAAGGTAATTCCTAAGAATAAAACGACTCGTTTCGATCTTAGATTCTTTCTTCGTTGATTAACGGCCATGAGTTCTGATTTGAAGACCTACTTTCAAGAGCACTCAAAAAGAGTTTACTTGTTTCTAAGACCTAACGATGCATTCAGTTACTGCAAAAAATATAATTTAGGTTGCGTTTTTGACGTGGAAATTGATCACCTTCATCAGCGGGATTCGTAAATATCTATGTCAAATTAATATTAGCGAGGGTGAAAGGCACTTTTTAGTGCAAATCCTAAATTATTTAAGCGGAAAAGCCAAGTGGTTTTGTCAGAAGATCAAGTTCTATGTATGATACATGGTGATTCAGAAACTGACTTCTGTTGGTTTCAAATGAAAAATCTGCCTGTAAAAAATATTATTGCAAATCAGAAATTTCGCTTTTCAAATCTTTTTAAAATTGTCGCCACATGTCACATCGTTTCAGTAAATTCGAGATCTCTTTTCCTAACATTCATCTTCCCACGTACGTAACCAATCATCATGGAATTTTAAAGTTCGATGTCCTCATCGAAGTACCACGATGAGTGAGTGATAAGATACGGGTGAGTTACCACTTTTGCTAGTGAGTGAAAAGATATGAATGCAGCCTGGACGGAAAAAATGCAAAGAAAATTATCCCATTTCAATTAATTCAATTTTTTAAATATTCGAGCAATGTGAGGACGTGTGTTATCATGTAAAAAACACAACAGATGTCAGCATGTCGCGACATTCGTTTTGAATGTTGGTCTAAGTTATTTCAAAGTTTTTTTTGGAAAATTTTATACATGCATAACTTTCTAAAGGTCTCCATCAACCTCCGATGCTTTCCAGGGACAACACAAAGACGGAAATACCTACGAAAAAATACTCGAAACCACAGTAGACAAATTTTTCATCACCTGAACTACCAAACCCTAATAGTGTAATCCTTCATAGAGTCTAAAGGATCCACACAACTCCTGAAATTTAGTATGGACATCTTGAGGGCTTAGAATACGAAGTGGAGTAATGACAAAGAATAAACGGGAGAAATATATTACAAGATATTTTATTGTATAATATTGAATCTCCGGGGAGGAGGGTGAGTAGTAGGGCTGGTACCACAGGCTACTTACATGATTACTTACTATTTACTTGATATGTGGAGTTGCACCTTAGCAGAAATCGCAGCAAATGACTTTTAAAAAACAATATCTACTGCAGTTGAAACATAAGTAATGCTCTACGTTTAGTGACTGTTCATCAACAAACGTAAATTTGAACGATTTTCCGGCGCTTGGCGATATGCATAGTGAGTGAGCTCATAGAAGAAAATACTATTAATTATACTATTAATTTTGGTGAAGATGCCTTAATCATGAGAAGTTGCAATAATTTCTGCTGAATGCTATATGACACAAGTATAATATACCGCGGCAAACTGTAAAACAACACTATCTCACAGTACATCACTTGTCATTTATATGTATATGTAAACTCAAAAAAATTTTACATCTGACGTTCTTGTGGTGTTATACGAGTACACCTACATTTCTACACTTCTCTCTTAAAAATGTTGCGAACTTGTTTTTAAATTTCCACTGTAGTTGTACATCGCGCCACACTCTCGACGTATCATGTATGAAAGGCATCGATATTAATCTGTGATACTTCTCTTTGAAAAAGGCATTTCCATGATTTTCTCAACACACTGGCTCACCCGCATCATATCACTATTTCTGGTACAGATTAGCGTTAATTCGCTTTTTTCTTTGACCGGTGAATTAATCTAAAACCAGTGTTATTTGATTAATTTAAAGCTCATGTTGTCTTATTTGACTCTCGCCGAAATCAAAGTTCTTTTAATTTGAGCGTTCAGGATACGACAACTTCAGATGTACCATGATAGTGTTCTCAACATTAATCTCATGTATCATAAATTAGTTATTTATTCGCGTACACTACGAGTTCCACATTTCAAGAAACAGTACTGTAATACATCGAGTTTCTGTAATTCCCACATTAAAATAAAATTACTTGACTGTATTTTCCCAATTTGGCCCTGCTAGATTTGAACGTGTGCAGTTCGTCTCAAGCGGCACAAAAAAAGGATCTTAAGCCCCATATGCAGAGTTCTTATACTACCAGCTCAGCCTCAATCAATACGAGCCTTTGTCGAGCGAGCATTCAATTCGCATATTCACCTTGTAAGAAACTGTGAATTATTAGCTTATCTGAAGAATTCGGAAAGATTTACGGCATTGGCTTCCCCCTTTTAGTCAACTGGAGCACAACTGCCAGACAAATAACAAAAGCAGGCTGATGCTCAATTTTTCAGTATTGAAACTGCCCAATTTCTCCACACTCATTGATCAGCTAGTGCAAGTACATCATGTGCACCGATGATTAGATTCCAATTTGTGAATAAAACCTTCAAATTTTTAGTGGTGGATAAATGTAAAAACCTTCTGGGATAGAAATACTGTACTTTCCAAGTGCACTTAAAATGATAGAGAGGGTTTTAATGGATGCCGTGAGTAGAGGAGTTACAACGATATTTCTACATCTCTGCACTGCCTGATTTTAACCAAGTTAGTTTCACCGCTCGTGGATATGCGTGTACGTTGACATAGCGTTCGTTCTTATTCGCAATATAACCGAATTGAAATGCTTTAAAATGTTTAATTGATACTCGATAGATACACTGCAAGTAAAATGTATTACAATGCACCTGCTTATACACCAATTCAAGGCACCACAATGCTGTGATTGAATATTCGTATGTATATAATATATATATATATATATATAAATAAAGTATTACGAAAATATTTTTGTAGGTATTGGATATTGTTTTATGCGTGCACAAGTATAACTTCAATAATGAAACATATGAAATTCAATTTTAAAAGGAAGACCTAGGTTTGGCTTGTTATAAGCCAATCAAGGTATCACTGAAATCTCAACAGCCGTGAAAGAATGATGTGAAAATTTTTCCTCACCTAGTAAGAGATGAGGCAGAATTATTAGAACTACTTATTTATTCATAACAAGTTAATATGATTATATTTTGTAAGAATTTTCAAATTGACAATTTTATGGCATGAATTACACACCTTGCTTAATTAATTGGTACTGCAAGAATTACACACCTTACTTAATTAACTTTAAGTAAATTCTAAGTAAATTAAAAAACAATTGGCATGACGTAATGTAGGATACCTATAATTTCATCTCTATAGTAGATAGTGAAAAGGAATGACTTGTACAGAATAGGAAATGGTTTTGAACTCAATACTCATGCAAGCAATATTGTTCCGATACAGAATATTTGATATCCGTTGAAGAATAACCCCAACAAGCAGAGGGTTGAATAGACACGGTCATACACAAAATCCGACGCCAACCCGCAAGTTTTATCCTACAACGTTTTGTTTAATTACAAACCCGCAGATTTTCTAAAGACGTTTTTTCATCTTTTCAAAGCACTGTAAGTTTCTTAGTTTGCGTAAATATTTAGTCAGTGCCCACTTTTTGTTAGTACTCGTTTTAGAACGTATTTTACTCTCAAACGTAAACAGGATTAACGAAATTCTGAGTAGCTATGGAACCGTCCATTGCGAGTTTTGAATTAGATATAATAAAAAAATGTCGGTACTGAACTATTAGAAAAATGTTGCACATCATACTTGAAATGAATACTGGACGACGTCCAATTGTACTGCTCCAATGTTAGGTTCTCTGTCTCACTCTAGCGTAAGAGAACACCTGTGTGTTCATGCAACCAAACTTTCAATAACGATTAAGGTGAAATATTATATTCACGATCATTTGATATGAGTCGAAGTATTTTAGAATCGTTGAGTATTCACACATCGAAACCTTCAATAAGCGATGTGCAGAGCTCATGTCCACCATATGTAAATTACAGCTGTGAACTTACTTATTTTTAATGTCTCCTAGAGATGTTTTGTTCAATTTATTATTCCAATTTAAAATATTCATTGCTGTTGTTTCCAATTTAGAAATACATGTGTCAGTAAGATTTCTTATTTAAAATATTCCACGCTTTCCACAATTTCCCGATCACCAGCTTAAATTCGAAATGTTCAATATATATGATTTTGAATTTTTTTTGCTATTTCTTTACATGTATAAGCATTGCCTTGACTTATTTTATTTTGTAATAATATCATTTCTATGATCTGTTTTTGCAAGAATGTTCAGTAATTTCATCTTTACTTTTAAGGCAAACGGCTTCCTATTCGTTATTGCCCGCCAGACTAACGGGCCATTTGTGTTCGTTAAATGAATTTTGCTAATTATGAACTGACCCAAAATTACAGGGACAGACGATTTTATTCTCAATGAAATATTGAGGAAAAATTTTGGTCCCTTCGTTAAAATATAACGGTATGCAACACGAACACTATGTCATCTCATTTATTCAACCTGAGCACGCATTCTTTGGATTACAGCAAGAAGTTTGGACGAATGTAGATCACACGCAACATGCACCTGTTCCTGTTGAATGAAAGCCAAATCTTTTTCGTTTCGTACCAAATGGAGGATAAGCTTAGGCAAAACTAATACACCGAATTAGAAAGGTCCAGCGAATCACACTCAGATAACTCGCAAGAGAGACCAGCATCAGAGTATTGGATTCCTTCTTTTCATTTCGACTGAGCATTTATTAATTGGAGTCGTGAGAATCCCAGTGAAGTGCATTCTGTAACTGCTAAAGATCGGCGAAAAGGAACTCCATGTCTGCGCTCCTTCACCTAGCAGGCTAGGATCTTCTGAGAGCTGAGTGAACACTCTCAAAGGCCTGCGACTTTTGTTGTTCTCGTGAACTTATTCTCACGATGTGTCCTATATTTTTTTATAATCAACCGTTTATTATCGATCGTTTTAACAGGGAGTCATAAAAGCTATTGTAGCTTTGTCAATTATTCTCCCCAAGTTATTCACAAAGCTTGATTCTCTCATATATTTTTATGAAAATTTGTCGATAACGGTTTGAGGTTTTCCTCTTCCTCCTCCTCTTCTTCCTCCTCCCCCTCCTCCTCCTCCTCCTCCTCTTCCTGCTCCTCCTCCTCCTCCAAGTCCCCGTGAGAGATTCCCTAAAGCCCCACACGCAGTGATCCCAATTTCCTCGTCATAACGATCCCTGGCAAATTTCTACTCTACACTAGATTGCCAATTCATTTTTTGCTTCGAAGGGTTACCGCAGGCCCAGTGCGTCATACACCAGACGTTGGGGGGGGGGATGAATAATTTGGTGAAGGATTAGAGGGACCAGCGATGACAGTTACCCCCGTATTATTTGAACGTATCACGAGCGATAATGTCATTGTTCACAGTACATAGAATACATGGATGATGCAGTGAATTCCTGCATTTAGCTAAATTTTGATCTCTGTGCAAGTATATATTGTAGTGTAGTATGACACAATAGTGAGCAGATATATTTTTTATAGAAATTACAATTCACCTTTCAGGAGACTACGCAGACCGAAGAGAAATTGCATAGTTAGAGGTTAGCACGTAAATTTATAAGTACAAAATTACATGTCCAGAGATTTCATATATGTATTATTTAATTTTTCCTTGCACTTTAGAAAATTAGCTATTCAGATATCGTTCTTGGGATACGAGGGATAGCGATTAGGGCTTGGGCAATTCGCGAACATTTCTATTTTAGACTAAAAATTTAAACGTTCTACCTGACGAAGGTGCCTTTGAATATTTAACTTCGTTTTAATGTACATTTATGGCATCAAGAATTCTACTGCTTTCCAAGGAGTCAAACACTTTAATCTCATATATATTCATTCAATTCAGATACAATAAAGAAAGAAAACTCACTAAGCGAGCGAATGTCTTTTAAATCCGGTTTCTTCTGTTCAACACGTTTCCAAACTCACGGATAATCTTACGTTTAGAAGCTAGACCTGCAACTGAACATAGCGTTAGGAAGACAGCAATTAACCCGTGCTGTTAGCTCTGGACAACTACAGTATTGGGGTAGTCATTCAATGGTGATCAACAGTCTAAGGAACGATGTTAATTTTGCACAGTGCTTGGAGAGAAGAACCACAGGTTAAGTCGGCCAGTCCTGACCCTCCAGCGCGGTAGATATGACCACATATTTCTCCAGGGGCGTTGTCGGGTTGGCTGGACTGCCAGTCGCGGCTCGCTGTGGGGTCTCGGTCGCTGCCCAGCCACCGCCACGCCCCAAACTCCTTCCGACAACCGACGTAATACCAAGTGCCTGCTCAAAAAACAATGCCATGTATTAAGAATTGTATTTCTCTAGAATTGTATTTGTATTTCATGTATTTCTCTGGTATTTAGAATCATTTTCTCTGGAGCAGCCAACAATATGCATTACTCTTGAATCGCATTGGAAGCTCGCATTTCTCATCAGCGAAGAAGCTCCTCGAAAAAACTTTTGCGTCTTACTTTGGCTCTTCGGGCACATATCCCAAGTAGAGTCACGTGATTAGCACCCTACACATGGTTAGCACTCTACACATGGTTAGCACCCTACACGTGGTTAGCACCCTACTCATGGTTAGCACCCTACACATGGTTAGCACGCGAGGAACGTGTTATGGCAGTTTAAGGCTGAAGATTGCAATTTGCAATGTAAATAACCTTGAGTGTTGCTTCTATTGATTGAATTTACTTAGATCTGAGTATGGCTTAAGTTATACTCCTTCTGGTCGGAAACAGTTAGTGTACAATTAGAAAAAACGTTTAGGGTTTTAGTGTTTTAATGATAACTCGCTTTGTGGGCGCGATAAAACTTAGTCTAGAGTGGGTAGAAACTGAAGAAATAATTCACTGTTTTCGTTCAAAATTTATTGAGAAATGAAAACATAATTTTTCTACCGCAGAATATTTAAGAATTATATAAAGATTATGCACACACGCTAAAAATTACGGGAACTGCAGAGGAAAATAATATGGAAAGGAACAAAGGCGTCGAAATACTGAATAAACTAATTCATGAGGAATAGCAGTCTTTCAATCATTACTAGAGAGATCTAAAAATAGTCAGGTAGGATGTGATGCTATCCAGCATGTTTCAATAACATTCGGTATTGGAAGAAACTCTGTAGGCAGAATTTGGTGGAATGCTTTAGAAAGTTCTCTCTCTCTCGTTCAGTGTATCGTTCTCATAGGATATTTCGAGCGTAAAACACCTGAGAAGCTACCATTAGCTGAAAGAGTCAACGAAAAAATTGCGTACACCAACTGTTTCCTTCCAGAGAGAGTACGTGTTTCAGATAATTTGGAGTAGAATTGTACACTGAAGGTGGAAAATCCACTTCACTTTAAAGTGCTCTTCATAATTAAAATAATCAAATAACAATTCAAAAAATTAAAATCAACCCTACTTCCAGCGAAGGCTAAAGCGTCCTGCCACTGCTGAGAGGTCTCAGGAACGTAGAGGTCGCCGCCCTGTGAGAGGCAGTACTGGCGTGTCTGACACCACCCGCTCAGCTTCGGTGTGACCAAGGTGCACCCAAACGAACGTTGTACGAACGGCGATGAGCACGAGCTGTGGCGTGGTACATCAGAGCTGCTGGCTATAAGAAACTTTGTTAATTCCAACACGATTGAGATACTGTACATTCGTGGTACATCAGAGCTGTTGACTATATGAAACTTTGTTAATTCCAACACGACGATTGACATACTGTGCATACGTGGTACATCAGAGCTGCTGGCTATAAGAAATTTTATTAATTCCAACACGATTGGCATACTGTGCATTCGTAGTACATCAGAGCTGCTGGCTATAAGAAACTTCGTTAATTCCAACACGATTGACATACTGTACATTCGTGGTACATCAGAACTGCTGGCTATAAGAAACTTTATTAATTCCAACACGACGATTGACATACTGTACATTCGTGGTACATCAGAGCTGCTGGCTATAAGAAACTTTATTCATTCCAACACGATTGACATACTGTACATTGTTGGGCTTAGAATCCTTATAATTACTGACGCGTGAGTGATGTGATGTGAGGTTTAAGCTTCCTTTTCAAAGGTAAGCACCCAATGGTTCCATGAAAATCCGTTTGTTCAACTTAGGATCGAACCCTGACTTCTCAGTTTTGAGTGAAACGTGTTATCAGAAGCGGAGCATGGAATCCCAAAAAAAAAATTGTGCGTGAAATATTTTGAAGGAAGAGTCTGGTAGATCTTGACTCTTTGTTCATCAGTGACCCATCACACTGCACTGACAATCTGGAGTGGTCACAGCTCGTGTTCAGACTTCAGGACTTCAACAGAGTAAAAGATGCGGCAGAAAACGATTCGCTCCTGTGTTGTTGTCTTGCGTAACCTACGAGGATTCGTTCCGTTTATTAAGAGGAAGGCCATCATTGAGGTTTCGCAGTAGTTCTATTCATGATGCAAAGCGATTCACTGATATTACTTGTTTACCTGCCATTCCTTTCGCACGATTCTTAAAACAAAATGAGCGTCTCCTGCAGTTGAATTCCCTACACTTAATTTCTATCTTCAACTACAGCTCCTAAAAATATAATGTTAGCTCCCCGGACAAAAAATTAGTCACCTTCTGCCAATATGAAGTAGGACCTCCACGAGCACTAATAATAGCAAAAATTCTGAGTGGCACTGAGTCTACAAGTGTCCTGATGCACACCTGGTCGGTTTTAAACTACTCTTGCATCAACTAAACTCGTTGTGCGGCCACAGCACGTGGGTGATCTTTTTAACGTTTAACTTGTCGTTCTAGGTGGTCCCACAAATTTCCTATTGGGTTCATGTCTAGGTACTTAGTTGACCAATCTAAATGCCTGGCATATCCTGAATGACTGTTATGCCCATTGATGATATTGCTAGTCCAATATAACCGGCAGTCATTATCCTCGAAAGAAGCTCGACGAACAATGCGCAGGAACTCTAAAAACAATAATCCACAAATTTTTTGTCCTCTAGAAGGTGACAAGAAGCTTTTCCTCATTATCTACCTTTTTAGACATCGCCACCATCTTGTCCCTTCCAGAATGTCTCTCTATAATGGTAAAAGAACTCCATGCTTGTAATATCTTTAAATGATGTAACACTTGTGGCAATAAATTGTTTCAAATTGTTTCAAATTGTTTCACCTTTAGCGGTGATCTGTCCATCCGCACGACACACTTCCTCAATATCTGGACAGAAGGAGTTGGTGGTTACATCCCCGGCGGTGATCATGGTGCCATCCCGTAACTCGCATTCTGTAATTGAAATTATTCTGCTCAAAAGAAGTGGTCAAAATACTTTTAACTTAAGTTTTAATTGTAAGACGCTGGCTTGGTGAGATTGAAGCTCGGAAGTAGTGTTCGATTTCATCTCAAATTTTTTGTGGGTGCATCTTTGTTAAAGTAGTTATCATTTATTAGGAACCCTCTCGATACCGGTTAAGAAATGTTAAAATATGCGATTAGACAATTTTAGCGCATTTTAAAAATATTGTTCATAACTTTCAGTTGAGTCTACCGTCGTGTTCGACCCCATGAAGATCCCATCAGATAGATATTTTCCCGCTAACTTGCATGAAAGTGTCAATCAAAGTACAGAAACGAATTTTATTACCAGCACACTTACTGAAGCGATATGCATGTTCATTTCTGAAGTTTTAATTTCAGCTAGAAAAACTGTTCAGAGGCATATATAGATCATTAAAAAAGTTATGAAAATTTAGAAACTGTTTTCACAAAAAACATTTGCCTCAGGGTCGATTGATCAGTTTCATATGATTATATTTTTATGTTTTAAGCCAAATGGCGCATTCAACGACAGAAGAAAAGAACTGGAGAGGTTTCGGTCATTGGAAAGTTAGGAAAATTGGAGATTGGACGCTGTGCTCAGCTTGTTGTCCTGTAACAACGTGCAGGCCGTCGTGAGTGTTCATTTCACGATCGATCTCACCAGCCACGGATTTTGCGTGAATGACAACTCGGGATGAGTACTCAATCATTTACTACTACTTTAACGGTTACTGTTCGTGGATAGATCATTCGAGGAAGCAGATTAAATGAGGAATCGAAAGTACGAGATTTTTTTTCTGAAAAATAATATTGAGTCATACAACTGAAAATATACTGTACTCATAACCACTGGCGCTAACACTGACGACTTCCACAATTAATGTTGATGCTGTAGTCTTACTATTTGAAAACCCGATTTGCACCATGCTTCGTATGAAACTAATTTCGGAATGCAAGATTTCTCTTCCTTTCTGTGTTTCATTCTGAATAAGAACCATGAAACAATAGAACTGAATGCGATGATCGTACCTGCGACAGGACTTAGCAGCGTCTTACAAGGCGTGTCTCCAAGAGTGGGGTCCCCAACGACCCTTCCGGCGGCAACGGCCATCTCGTCCCACACTGAACACGTGAGGTCAACCTGTGAGTAGTAGGAGAGGTAGGCCCACGACGTCATGGTAGCGAGCACCACACAATCAAATTGTGCAGCTACTTCATAAGAAACTCGTCGGGCAGAACTTCCTTCGGCCTTTGGCAGATCCACTGAACAGGAAATCCAAAGTTTCGGCGGCAGAAAGCTGGAATAACTCGGCATCATCAACATCATGAAGATGGCGACTCTGGGTGATGTCTTTGTTTTTCTTCTCCTCCCCTCCATAGTTTTTCCGGTTTCGACGATCTGAGATCAATTCCAGATAATGGACGGTGTGTCAAACTATGTAGGTTAATGGAAGTAAAGTACCTTTACCTCTGTAAGAAAACGATCGCTAATTTAATTCGAGAAACTGTATTTGGATTTTGTTTTCAACCGTATCTCTCACGAATAGCGTGGGTGAAACTCAAACTTACTCAAATGTAGGAATACAATTATGGATCTAATTTTCAGCTACATAAAGTTCAGGGCTGAGGAATCATTTTATAATGAATACGTTCAGCAGAAAAAAAGCCTATAGTATTTTCGTTAAAAATAAAATTTAGGCTTTGTCTTCTTCATTCCGTAACATTGACACGAGAGAAAAAGAGTTTGATTGTCTGGTTCCGACAGTTTTAACCAGCAACGGTACAGTAGAGGCTTGTTAGCTGTTTGTTACTAAAATTTTGAGATTCCTACGGTATGTTGAAATCAATCTGTGTACAGATACTGATAAATTGATATTTTTTTAATGTACGCTAATTCTAGGTTTTCACGCATCAGAAACCTGTCCAGCACTTTCATAAACGGAACAGCAAACGCTTAAACTTAAAGTATGAGCAAAGTTACAGATTGGCTTCACTGGAATATCGAATATTCGCTTTGCGCGTCTAAGTACGTAGTTCTCGTGATTGAAGATTATGAGAAGTTAAAAGTGTGAGTATAAAAGAAATTTACGTTATATTATATTTATTTGTATTACATTATTGCAACCAAGGTGGGCCCGCTAGAAGAAAATCAGCATCACAGTTAAAAAAGTACCGATCTGGTGAAAATCACGCGTGTATGCAATGTTTTATCTTAAATCTAAAAAAATTGGTCACAGGTAGACGTGTTGTGAAATTAATGGCCTAGACTGGATCTACTTTTAAAGTCGAAAACCCTCTATAACTGACTGTAAATAACTGTGTTAACCTGAGATAAACTTCACTGTGGGATTCATATTGCGATGGAAATGTACTTATCTGCAAGTTTATATAGGATTCGAAAAAAAATCAACCTAGCCTCTTGATTTGGACTCGTGTTTTAACATGCCTTTCTTTCTTCGCCACGTCAAGACCACAGCGGCAGGACACACACATTTCCCTACTTCTGAACGCGAGCTCAGATTATATATCAGTCCACAGAGACCAAAATCAATAACTCGCTGTGGTAGGTGTCATTTGAGGTTGAAGTGCCGTATTAAATGAGCATGAATTAAAATGAACAGCTCTAAAACATTGTCGGTAGTGCATGAGGTGCCGCCGTCAAATACATGATCAAATGACAAAGTGCTAGAACTAATCTTAAGCCGTTTTTCGAAGCGAACTTGGACAGATATCATAAATCAAAACGAGCGGAGAGCAAGAGTTGAACTCGCTGTGCAATACTTTAGTGTCATATTGCTTTTGTAAACCATTTCAGGGCCTGGGAAATAACGTATAAGAATCTCATTCTAAAGGCATCATCGTTAATTCTGCCCAATTGCTTTCCGATGTTTGTTTTCGAGAACTTGTTTAATTCAGCTACGGCAACGCCCCTATCGCTTCAGAGCTTGTTCGTTTGCGGTCTGTACTGTCACTTGAGGCCTAACTTGGAATTGTTGTTTCACCTCTTCGATCTACATGTTTTGTAACTATGCACTACATTTGGTGTGCTAACATTTTTTTCGTAAATTGGTAACTTTTAGGAACTGTTTTGTAAGAACTGTGACCAAGATTAAACTCGTGCAGGAAAAGTGAACGATAGGCTTTTTTCACGTTCAAATTGGCGTTTATTTGCTTTACTAATGTTTCCTGGTAAAAGTAGGTATAACATTGATAAAGTGCAAGGATCAATTATTAAGTATGTCGAAGCTTGCCTTCGGTGCAATGATAAAACGAAACTTCAGGCCAGAATTCCTAAAAACTACCATCATTTTCCGAACGCCCTAATGCGTGGACGTAAGTTGCCCTTGATGTTGGTTAGCTGCCGAGCTTTTCCAATAGATGGTAGTTTAACAAAGAGGTCCAGATCTAGTATTGTAGTATAACCGTATTTAATGTGGTTGTGGTGCGTGTGTCAGTGTCCACCATGCCGTTACCACTATAAAAAAAGCCGCTGTTGAGGTCACTGAGGACGACTTGAATTCTTAACCCACAGTACTCCAGTGTCCTTATTTGGAGATGACTGCAGATCCTTTTCGAATATATTCAATGGCCTTAGAGACCAAAATTGTAGACAACCTACATTATTCATGATACTCTTCTTCGCCATTATATGTAACCTATTTGTACAAATGAGATTTAAAATGGAGGTAAACATGAAAAAGAGCTAATCAACTATAGGCACAAAATTGACTCTTGTTTAAATAGGTCAAGTTAAGGTGGTGTTTGTTAGTAGAATTTCCGAGTAGGGCATTTCGCTGCTCACTTTGTGGATTTTTGAATTTCAAACGACTCAAACTTCACGAAATTGGTCAAAAAAGCTCTGTATTTTACTTACTTCTTAAATGTTAGTTATGGGGGATTTTTCGTAAAATTTTACTTTAGAAATACGTATTTTTTTGTCTTTAAAATATTCTCATTTCCTATTTCAAAAACGACTGCGGAATCACCGCCATGGAAAGATGAAGTTCCTGATCCAAAGCACGATTTCATTTTCGGTAAGTCGTTATGCAAGCGATGAAATTCTGCTCACGCCACGGCATGCCTGCGTACGTTTTGTGACCTCACACATCGTGAGACCAGGAAAAAATAAACTGTTTGAAGCATGAGCTCGAAGTGCCACAAACCGGAACTGGGTTCTATCACCTCTAATGCAGGCCTAATTACAATGCCATGTTATTTATACACCCCGAAATCTCCGTCGGATCCCAACCGTCGCACTTGGACCACACTATAAATGTAGGTAATAATGTCCGTCATTTTGAATCAATCATTCACGCCACGATTGATAAGGAACTCGCAATTCGCGACCTTATGGCGGTGTTCACTGAGAATAATTAGACTTCATAACTCAGGCACTTTTGCCTTCAAATAGAAGGAATTTTGTAACTAGGCGTTGGGTCCACTTTCATGCTGAATGAACTAAAACATAATGATCGTACAGGAGAGACTTTCGGCTACAATTTGACTCAAGTTAAGTTCAAATAAATAATCTAGTTTAAGCCATTCATCATTAGGAGTAATTACTTGTAAACTTCTTCATCAACTTATACTTGTTCTTTCTTGTTTGATTAACTTAGCTCTGAATGGCGCTGTTCACTCGCTCGGTCGTAGTGCTTTTAGCAATACTGCAGAGTACAGTTTTTGTATTGCTCAATAAATCACGTTCATAAATCATTTGTATTAGACCGACATTTTTACGCGTCTCAAAAACGAAGGATTTCTTTTCACTTAAGTTGTTCCATTCATTGACAAAATGTCACATTGTTGTAATTTTCTTTCGAATACAATCGTTGTGATTTGAACTTATTCCACGAATTTCTGCTTGATGTTTTTTCATTTCAAGAACTTGAACACGCCGAAATGATCAGCTTATCTGGTATACAACGATCGCTTACGGTTGTTAAGGCAATCGTAAGCACCAGTCCCTGTGATTTAAGAATTATTCGATGCTTCTATGGTTTAGTTCCAAAAAAGTCAATGACATGTAGGATAATTTTAAAAAATTTACTGGTATAGTTTTTGCGTGATATACGTGTGTTGAGCTACTTAATTAGACTTGCATCTCGTCACCAGTAAGCCGATCGATGCTGGCGGTACCTCACTGGATCAATTATGATGCACAACCAGCACACTTGCAGCATCGTAGGTGTGCTGTTTAGCCCATTCTGACCGAGCTAATGTAGCGACTCCAGTCAAGTACGTTTTTTCACGATTGCGTACATTTTGAATCGCTTTTTGTATGAAGTACCTTATGATAATGAATCAACCATTACTCCACTACCTTTTGTATCTTTTATTCTCTGTATCATCTCCAGAGGTACCCTGATTGTTCTGGTACCCGGATTCTACTGGTACCCTTGCGCTATCACCTGTTTGAAACCCATAAGTAATATATACTTGATGATAATAATGAGTACGACGCGAGGTATTGAGCAATATTTTAATAATAAAAAATATACAAACGCATAGCATTTAACTTAAAAAAAAGCAAGAGGCACCTATATATTTTATAAACGTAATCTAACACTGTATTTCAGAAAATCAAACAGCATTTTTGGGTGTTCAAGTCTAATTTTTTGTAGATCCAAAACAGTACTTTAAATTATCATACTTTTTTTTAATGGAAATTAAATCTAGCTGACTCAAAGTATTGAATGCCTTGCATAGTGTTCCCACGATGTCTCTATGATATTTGATTAAATACGTATTTTGAATTCTACTTATGTGTAGCGCTGCCTGTTTGAAGTGCTTTTGTATCTAAAGTGCTACTTGAGAGGCGAGGCCTCGGCGTGCCCCTTGCTGGTGTCACAGGCAGTTGCTGGTGTGCACTAAATATGTATAAACTGATCTTATATATCAATATTAAAATTTATCTATGATACCGTACAAAGGTGCATTTCCAATATATTTCTTTAGTTTTTATCTTCAAAATGCGCTTCATTTATAGAATAATATTACATCGTAGATACATATTATTTACTATAATTAAAATCATCTTTCGTACGATGAGCTATCTATCTATACTACGTATATAATAATAAAAGCGCCGTCAGGTTTCACAATTGTTTAAATGACCCGATAGGCTTCACCTGGAAGCCGATGGTGTGTGTTGAAAATCCTCCAGGCAAAGACTCGTAGGAACCCTCAAGGGTAGGGAGACCCTCAGGCTGTATGCGATTACTTTTCCACTTGTCATTGCGGGGAGACGGTTCCCGTCAACCTTCGGTCAAGGTCAAGGATAATGGTGTCACCCTTCGTTCAAGGGTGATGGTGTCACCCTTCGTTCAAGAGTGATGGTGTCACACTTCGTTCAAGAGTGATGGTGTCACACTTCGTTCAAGAGTGATGGTGTCACACTTCGTTCAAGAGTGATGGTGTCACACTTCGTTCAAGAGTGATGGTGTCACACTTCGTTCAAGAGTGATGGTGTCACACTTCGTTCAAGAGTGATGGTGTCACACTTCGTTCAAGGGTGATGGTGTCACCCCTCGTTCAAGGGTGATGGTGTCACCCTTCGTTCAAGGGTGATGGTGAGCCTAAAGTCTTAACTAACAATAAGTCCTTTTACTTGTAACCTGCAGAAAAACATTTCAACCGTACATGAACTAAATTTTGCAGCAACGAATTGTAATTATAATATGTAACAGCAAGTAAGAATACCAAAATGTATATTGCTCCATCAGTGAACAATGGAATCACTTAGCTTTTGAAACAATGCACTTGTCCCGCTCTCGGGCTAGAATGTAACATACAATTGAACTCTTCTGGGAATAGGTTCCAAGTAGAACCGGGCTTGCATACTTTGATAAAGAACAAAATGTTGTCCACGCTTTTGTCAATGAAAGTCAAATAACTCACGCAGAACATGCTGATGCTCTCGCGCTCCTTACTTCGAGAACGCGCGTTCCTTTCAATTAATCTCAGTTTCAGTCACCAAGTCTTCAATAACGTATTGATAGACATGCAAGCCAGTTAAAATGAAGTTTTTCAAAGGTTTGCAATGCTCTTAGATTGAATTTCGTACCAAGTATGAGCCTCAGCCATTGCTGTGCTATAACCCCCCTTTCCACCCCCTGCATTCCCTCCATATGCTTCCCTCAAGGGCT